>JAODLL010051722.1:0-12162 GCA_026546735.1 Forbesichthys agassizii
AATGACTTAATGACTATAAAGAATAGTTCTACATGTGATAGCCACGAACAGCCTCCATTAATTTGTGAATGTGTCTGCTTCCTGTTATAGTTAATAAACATGTATGAAGATGCCAGTACTCATGATGATGATGATGATGATGATGATGATAATGATGAAGATGGCAGTACTCATGATGATGATGAAGAAGATGATGAAGATGAAGATGCCAGTACTTCTTATGATGGTGATGATGATGATGAAGATGGCAGTGCTTCTTATGATGAAGATGATGATGATGATGATGAAGATGCCAGTACTTCTTATGATGGTGATGATGATGATGAAGATGGCAGTGCTTCTTATGATGAAGATGGTGATGATGATGAAGATGCCAGTACTTCTTATGATGAAGATGATGAAGATGATGAAGATGCCCGTACTCGTGTTGTTGTTGTGAAGAAGGACCAGCACGTGTGACGCGGCACAACCAGTGTCCTGTACTGTATCTTATTGGTGGTCACCTGGCAACCACAGGGCGCGCTAGCACATATTGTTAAGTGTAAATATAGATAGAACAGAATGTAGGGAGTGGAGTCAATATGGCTCTGTGCTGAGGTGCCATGCAGTTGTTTCAGACAAGCCTGAGGTTACACTCACTAGGACTGCTTGATGACAAAGATCCCTCTTTTTGGTTTAGCCACAGATAAGCCACTGTTGACACAATTCATTGTAATTAAAACAATGTTTCTATAGTGATTCCAGGGATGTGCAGGTTGCTTGGTTCAAAGAGGCTGGTACAGTATATCTTCTAAAATGTATTCATGTCTTTTTAAGCATCGCAGGGCTTTGTTCTGAACTCCTTGTGTTCTGGTGATACTCCTCGCCCAGCAGCTTCACTATATATAGAAATGAGTACCAGTGAACAAAGGGGTGTTTGCGGAGCCTTCAAACACACATTGACTTTAGACAGTCAACATCAAATGTCCCACAGTAAAGGCACAGTACAATTGACCATGAAATGAAATATGCTGTAGGTAGGATTTTAGAGTGATAGAAATGCCTTAGACATCCGTCAGCTATCAGTGAACTGTCAAATGCTCGGTGTGAATATCTGCTCTGGCTGATGGCCCCCTGTCGCTATATAAGTCGATTTAGGGTTTGGCAGCCGCCTGAAAGAATTGTGACCAATGACAGCCTGATTGGTTGAACAGGTTTGTCAATTGTTCCAGAGGGAGAAAGAGGTGGAGGGTTTTGGGTTGTTGATTTTCAAAATCCTTCTCTCTTTTGTTTTCTTCTGAGCTAGCTCTCGTTGCAACTCTTAAATCCCACCTACAGCTAAGTGTAACGGTGGAGGCTGGCACTCTCCGACACCTCAAGGACGCTCTAGTGACAGATGCTGAAGCCCCTTGGCTCTAGCCTCCCTTGCTAAGGCATTCTCTATGTAATCCATGGGAGCGGTTCGAGTCCCCGATGGGACCGTGTACTGTTAGTCTGTAACCAGACACAAAATTCAATGTGTGAACAGGGTCTGGGCACGTTCCATATGGACGTGTTCACAGTAGTTGTCTCCTAGTGGGCATAAATCTCTGGTTTCTTTTGAAACTAGGGGACAGCGTTTTACGTGTAACTCCAGCTCTGAGCCTCACTCCACGCATTGCACAAAATATGCTAAAAGGAATTCAAGGAGCTGAGAGGAGGGGGGTAGGGGCTGAAATTGGGAGCCATAACATTAGATTTGGATGACAAATGAGTAGATGAGGAGAATAGTCAGAAACCAGTGGATGATTTTTAACGGATATGACTTGTAGAGCCATTTTCAGACCATAAAAAAATCCAGATTTAAATAAAAACATGAATTTTGTCAATATTAACACCAGTATTTATGTGTCTCATCACAGTGCCATGTTAGTGTTTAGTTTACAGCTCAAATTAAGGTGCAGTTACACTTTAACTAATCGGCATTGCAACAACTGTTTTGATCGTCTAGATTTACCACCATTTCGAAACACTCATGACTTTTCACGATGCATTGACCCACCCTGATTGGGTTGCCATGCAGGGTGGATGTGAAAACGCTAATGCGAACAGGGTGTCTAGACTGTAATCTCAGCGAAATAAACATTGAGCTGAGAGCCATAGTCGGGCAGGGCCAGGCTAGCCTAGTGTAGCATCGCCAGACTAGGAAGGGATTTCATTTCAACGGATGTAGACCAAAATGCCTCATCATGGTAGGAAACCAGCTACATATAGTTTTACTGTAGATACACAGTTGTGATTGGCCCACCAGTGAATTCCAACTGAATGGGAGGTTGGTCAGAGCAGATCTGCTAGAGCAAATGAAACACGAGCGCTAGGAGTCGTTTGATTCCCAGAATTAATTTACTTCGAAATATAGACTAGTCTAACTTTACTGGTAGTAGGTATTATCAAGCTACTCATATGTATTACCAAGATACTTGTATGTATTATCAAACTACTCATATGTATTATCAAGCTACTTGTATGTATTATCAAACTACTCATATGTATTATCAAGCTACTCATATGTATTATCAAGATACTCATATGTATTACCAAGATACTTGTATGTATTATCAAACTACTCATATGTATTATCAAGATACTCATATGTATTATCAAGCTACTCATATGTATTACCAAACTACTCATATGTATTATCAAACTACTCATATGTATTATCAAGCTACTCATATGTATTATCAAGATACTCATATGTATTATTAAGATACTCATATGTATTACCAAGATACTCATATGTATTACCAAGCTAAGCCTAGCTACAGTTTGCAGAATAAAATGTTAATGTTAAAAAATATGATATATACATTTAACATTTATTTTTATTGTGAATATATTATAAAAAAACAACCCTATATATTTCTGCTGTCCTCAGTAAACATGGCCACATAAAACAAGCTATCTCAACACAAAACAGGGAGGGCAGTAAGCCTTCATCTGACCCCAAGGACAAGTGCACTCAATAACTGTCGCCTGTCCAGACGCGGTAAGCCCACGCGACAATCCCTTAAATCCCTGAACTCTGACACGGCGCAATGAAGTACATGGGCATTCTTCTTTGTGGGATTACATTGAAAGTCTCTCCCACTCATCTCTTGATTAATTGGAAAAGTATTATTTTTTTTATCTGCCTCTAATCTTATCTGTTGCATATTGTTCTCCAGCAGGCCGTGAGATAGCATCTCCTGAAACGTTATGGTGCTCCAGAGGTCTTCTATATGATAATACCTCACCAGAGAAAAGAGCGGATGCAAAAAGTGTCTCTAACGACTGCTCTCACTGATGAGAATATCTGGGAATATGATTGTGTATTTTTGTATGTGTGTGAGTGTGTGTGTGTGTGTGTGTGGGGGGGGGGGGGGCGGGGTGTTTTAATTTATTTACTGATGTTTCATATGCTAATTTCTACCGATGTCTAGAGTGCGGATCTGCACTATTTTCATTCGACACAATAAAAACCCATTTCAAGGCAGGAAATGTAATCCCTTTTTTTTTTCCATCAGAGTACCAAGTTTTAGCGCTATTACCGCGTGACTCCGCGCTTGATTACCTTTTATACGATTCTGACGTCTAGATGTTTCAACGTTGGGTATACTGATGAAAAGCTGTCTGCCGTGTGTCCAACAGGGTCGGTCGGACAGGAGATTGGTTTGGATCAGTCGCGTCTCAAGATCCTTCAACACAAGTTGTACATTTGGACAGGCTATACAAATGAAAGGTACACTAAACCTAAATCTACACTCTGTGAGATTTCGTTTAAAAAAAACAAAAACGTTAGAATGAAATACTGACTTGATGGGAATATAATACAATGTGTAACGATGCAGAAAATGTTTCCCAAGTATTCAAGGTTCAGTTGCGTGAGCCAAGTGTAAACAAAAACTGTTGTCATTGATGTGAACTACATTTTAAATACAAATAGGTACATTTGAAGTGATACATTCTCTGCACGTTTTTTGCCAAACATCACATGGCACAACAATCCCACAGAGAAACAATTATTAAAACATAAATAATACTTTTATACAACATAGTTTATTTGTGTAGGACATGTTTGAATGCTACAGATTGTGGGGCTTCATTTAAGACTGTACTGTACCGTACTGTACAACACATTAGGACCCTCTAAACAGATAATACTCCCAGTGTCTGCTATCTGTGTCTCTCTCCTCATTCATAGGGTGTTCCTTATAACTGCCAAGAGGCATTACCAAGATGGCTGCCGAGTGGCCAAACTTGCCTAGAAAGACTTTGACATTAGCAATATGACTGCCGAGGATATAGACTTGCCAAGGAAAAACTTTGACATTACCAAGATGGCTGCTAAGTGGCCAGACTTAGAGCTAGAAGGACATTGGTTAGGCGCCTTGCTCAAGGATGCTGGCAGCAGCTGGAACATGCCAAGGATCAACTACGCATCCAGAGGAGCTGAACACAGAATCTGTGGGATAAAACAGGCCTAGAAATGCCACATCAAACAATGAACGTATTAATCTGTATCCCAGCTGGGCAAGGCTCCTGTAGTGCCCCACTAGGACGAGGTGCAGCCTGTGCTTGTAAATGTGCTGTTATTATCACGTACATGTTGTGAAATTCACCCTCTGCATTTAACCCATCCCTCAAGGAGGCAGTGGGCAGCCGCTGTGCAGCGCCCAGGGACCAAGTCTAGATTGAGGCTGGTGTCACTGGTCACATGACACTGGCTGGAGGGAGTGAACATAACATGTTTTTAGATAGTGGGGGAAACCAGAGCACACCCACACAGACACAGGGAGAACATGTAAACTCCACACGGAAAGGCCAGGACGACCGGGATTCGAACCCGGGACATTCTTGCTGTGAGGCCACAGCGCTATCCACTGGACCACCCTGTTGTGGGCGCCAATGTGTGTTAGAACATAGACCCTGCAGCGGCTCAGCGGCCACGTCTGATGCTGCTGTGGCTGCGTAGAGACGCCGGCCTAATTGCTCTAGCTCCCATCTCTTCTTCTGTGTCTCTCTTGATGTTTCTCACACGCATTCAGCACACAACAGCACTCGTACCCGCGTACCCGTGTACCCGTGTAGCACCCACATGGCTTGGCGAGGCGTGCAGGCTGAGACGGCTGGCTAACTTTCACAGGCAAGGTCACGGGAATCAGCTCGTCTTCATCCCAGTCCACCCGCGAGGGTCGGCGATATCGCCGTGGAAAGATGACCCTTAACGTGGACACTTGCCCCTGTGGTTCAGATGAGAAACCAGTTACAAGAATGCTGTTGTTTCCGTTTGAAACTTGACACTTTCACACTGTAGAGATGAGATTCCTCCCCAACGATCCCCATACAGACATAAAACAGACCTTCTATTGCGTACAAAGACACAAAGGAAGCAATATATACAATACTGTAGACCCAATTCAGCGCTCCGTAGATTTTCATGCTATAAATCTTTTGTTCTCTTTCTATTTTTATGTAAATGTTATGTGTTTATTGAGATTTAGAAACAAACTGGCTTCCAACGGAAAATTGTTGAACCAATTGTATTTTATCTTTCCTCTCCTCGGTCAGCTGGGATTTTTATTATGTAAAACTAACAACACTATATTGAGAGAAAGCCTTCAGCATGTTTCGACACGAAAGATAACAAGCTGCTTCAACAGAGGCAGACTAATTGATATGTCAGTACAAATAACAAGAATAATATTTGTTTGTGTTGGCTGTTGCACTCAAGCACAATTTTGTGTTCAATTTGTTTTCATGGCAAATAAATTAGGAATGTTTTTTTTTATTCTGTGAGGCACGTGAAGCATAAGACAGACCCTTAGTTAAGCTCCATAAACAGAATATCTAAATAAATATGAAAAAATATATATATATGTATACACACACACACACACAGTAAGGACCTTGAAAATAGGCATTAAAAGGAATCTTTTTTTTACCCAACAGCTAAGTCACTAATCAGTAACCAAACCTTGTAAATGTTTGGTTTGTTTATTTGCAGTGGCAATGCTGCTGGTGGTCCGTCCATGAATTTACGATGGCTGCCTTTATACGTTCTTGCTAAACATTTCAAGGAAAGAATAAATACTGCTGCCTTCTTTATAACGAGCAGGGCTTCCTACGCTGACGATCAGCGTGTGGGCGTGTAGCGTGCTGGGGTTTCTCCCTCGTGATTAGAGAAGAGAGGAAAACACAACTCCGCTGAGAGCCCGATAACATGGCAGTCCAGTCCTGAACCATATTGTGTCCTGAATGCAACCGTGGCTGTTATCATCAGATTATCATATCTATCTCTCTAGCTTTCTATCACACACACACACACACACAGTTATATACTCTGGCAGCATGGTATTCTAATCCCTTAGGGTATAGCTGTGATGCTAGAGACAAATTTCTCTCTGAAGTGCGAAGAAGAAGAATTTTGAGCTCTGGAGTGTTTTTATGTAGTATCTGGGCAGCTGTTGCCCTTCTCAGCCAAGATCACGGTGCTGCATTAGGGCATTGCTTTCACACATGTAGGCGCTGGTTCATAGCTCCTCCAGAACAGTAATTGAATCGTGGCCTAGCTGACCTTTACCAAAGATATTAACACCGCACACTCCTTTCTTTAAATTGTTTACAATTGTGACTTCTGTGGTGCTCGCGTTGGGAAACCACACCCCGCCATTTTCTACACTGCTTGTCAGTTGACATCATTTTGGTTTATTACATACTAGAGTCACCATTTCTTGAGCCATCGGAAGCTGATAACATTGATGTTTTTTTTTCCTGCCACCACTATCATGTATAATAAATAAAATATTTATAAAACAACACTTTTTACCATTACTTTAAAAAACAATTTCAAAATAATTGTGATGGAATTCTTTGACTGAAATTTGGTGTCCTTCATGGACACCTCTCGCGAAAACATCTTAATGTTGGCAACACTACCAACTTCAGCTAGAAGAATCTTGCAATTCTCACACAGACATCATAGAAGAGGCAAATAGACTGAATAAGATGTAATTGAAGGAATAGGTCAGATAACGCCTGAGCAAATCATGGACTAGCTTCAAACGTATTATTGGCTAGTAGCCGATTGTCCTTTCTGACGTTAGCAGTAAGCTAATGGAAACAACACGAATGTTATTTATCAAAGATGGTCAGTCAGTTTGTTGGATGTTGTGCTGCTGCAATATAGTCAGCTATTGCTATATATATATATCAGCTATATTGAGAGAGTTGGGTGTTGGGTTACTGTAATATTACTTTTTACAGTAACTAGTAGTGTAATTAATAACTTTTTCCACAACAGTAATGATATTTCTGTTTACAGTAATACTAATCCAAGCTTTGCTGCATTACTGCATTACAATAAATAGATGTATGGTCCTAGCATACTTAGGCTAGACTAATTGAACCAACCTGTCCAATCATCTGGTTTGAGAGGCTGCAATGTTTTCACTTTGGCTGATTGTTGACTCCTAACGTTCATTATTGTTCCAATAAAGAGGATTCAAACTGACCATAACATCAGATGAATACAGTTGTGAGTAAATATGTTCTCTGTTTACAGGACTGTGACTGTCTTCCTAAGTCCCTAGATAACAGCTAGAAGGCTCGAACGCGTACCGTTCAAGGCACATAGGTGTGACAGAGCTTAGGCTAATTTCTCACGGTCCTGACGGGGCCAATTTACTTGCAGATACATTCAAAAGAAACACGATGAATAAAACGTGGGGATGTACCAACAATAAAAGGCCCTGTGTGTATAGAAAGCTCTTCCATCTCCACTGTCTATTACGGAGACTCTGAGCGTACGTTCAGCACACGGTTCACCACCCCAATATTCACTGTGGAGTATCACTTAGACAGTAGGCTATAGTGGAAGTGCGGCTCAGATCACAGACAGATTCCCTGCAGTGCCTCACTGGATACTGTATTAGACTGCACTCGCTGCTCCCTGATCGCTCTACCTTTTGTGTATCTCTTTCTGAACGAGGGACTATCTTTCATCCGCTCGTCTGCATAAAAATCCCATTAAATTCTCCAGGCTGTTATCGGTGGTTCTGGAGGCAGGTTCGTCACATAATAAGTGCCATATTTGTGCGATAAAGCCGTTATCTGCCTATTGTGGCACATGCCGTGACATGGTTGTCTATCCAGGAAAAGCAAACGGGGATCTGTGAATTACGCATTTTAAGTGCTCTTAATCAGCACATTCGTTTTTTGAATGTTGCTCTATTTTGTATTTGAGTGTGGTTTCTTTTTATTAATTGTATTATTTTCTTCTTTTTATTTGATTAAATATGCTATCATTGTGACTAACAAAACGTTTTAGTTTCCTACTCACACCTCTCAAGATGTTTCTTTTGTTTAAGTATTACATGATTGACTAGAAAGAAATGATAACTTACGTTGGTTTTAGACATATAAATATAAAGCCTTTATGGCCTCTTGTTCATGTTGCTTTACATGAACGCAGCTCGTTTCATTGCATTAATTAATGAATAGTATGTATGTGTATACTTTGGGAAAAGCAGTACATTTCAGTAACAAAGAGACCCAATATGCAAGGAGTATAATATGCATCTTATCTAGAATTGTGATGACATCACAAGGCTTATACATGCTGCTTCTCTATCACAAGCTAATTCCTACAGTGTTTTATTTTCTGACTCAATTTGTGAAATTGGAGATTTATCCATCCACATATTTACCCATACACGTATTAAGTTGCCGAAGCTGTCCTGACACGAGCCAGACTGAGTAGAAAGACGACGTTGGCGTATACTGGGTGGGACGGCACAGTCAGAAAGACGTTTATTTGCCACTGGTGTCAAGGATGCGTTGGCGTTGAGAAGCCCCATAGCTATATATGGGAGAGAAATCATTATCACAAGGCCTCACTGAGTCCTCTCAGATATGTGATTTATACAGAAACCCCACTGGGGTTCTTAAAGTTCAACTTTTATATATATTAGCCTGCAGCATTTTACCATGAAGTGAAAGAGGACATTTAATTTTTCTATTTTTTAGCGAAGCTGGATTTAAACAACTTAATGCAAATAAAATGAAAATGTTATCAGCTGCCTGCCTTTGCACGCTAGTATGATTCCATGACATTATTTCAGTTCTTTGTCTCTCTATAGAGGAGGTATATGTCCGTTGATTTGTGTGGTTGTGTTGCTAGCAACGTACAGTACAGCTAGCTTACAAAGTTACATGCTGCAACTTTAAGTAATTATAATTTAGAAAACAAAAAATAAATCCATATGGGGATGCTGTCTATTGTCTTTGGTGTTGCTTTACTGGCCATTGAAAGCAGCATACGTACCCACAACCACATTGATCCACACAGGAATAGAGAAGTACAGCTATTGTATGTAATGTAATGATCTAGTGATAAAGTCATCCCCTTCTAAAAAGGTGAATAGTGCTTGAATGCTTATGCGTTTCTGTCAAAGATGGTTGCTTTCATTTGGACAATGCCCAAATTCAAGTGAATTTAGTAACTTACTGTACATGCATGATGCTACTCGATAAATGAATATGTTTTAACATATTTCCAAAGGCATTAATAATGCTGATCAATGCAATAAATTCAGTTTAGTAACTTATAATGAAGTCATTACGTTGTAGATAATGGAAAGGCTGCTTCTGCCAAATAACTTCTTGTAGAACAGAGGGCCATTCTAAAATGCATCACAATATGGGTGACATCGTCCTTTGTCGGGCTCAGGCGTGCCGTGGACCTTGAAATCGGCAAAGCGCTCTCAGTGTAGCTGGTCTACCTAATGCATTATTTAAAGGTGAAGTCAGTGATTGTAAGATAATGCACTTTCTGCCATCTCGTTACGGTCTGCTAGGTGTCCGTGCTTTGTGCGCTCAGAGGTGGGGGTGAAGTTACACTATGAAGATATAAGGGGGGACTTAGAGAATATTTAGTGGTCCTAAAAGAAGCAAAGCTTTTTTGGTACAAGAAGGCGACCACCCCCTCCCTCACCTGATGACTGAAGGTAAAGACCACCCCCTCCCTGAACTGAAGACTGAAGGTAAAGACCACCCCCTCCCTCAACTGAAGACTGAAGGTAAAGACCACCCCCTCCCTCAACTGAAGACTGAAGGCAGTTGCACACTGAATGCGAACCTGACGCGAAGCCGACGCGGAGCGGATCTGCTTTGGATCCACTCCCCTATTAATCAATAAGTCTTTGCACACTGCAATAAAGGCGGACGCTTCTCGCTGAGCTGAGGCAGAGCCAGCGGGTTCCCCCCCCATCAGCACTTGTTTTTGAAGCAGTTTTACATAGTTCTACATCGTAGAAGCATGCAGGTAACAATACCTACACTACAAATAATAATTTAAAAGAAAAGCGTTTGCTTGTTTCTTAACCCCACCCCCATGCCCACCAGCTCCTTGACTAGACGTTAAACATCCTATTTATTTAACCTTGTTGCTCGCCTGAATTGTTGTCATATTATGTTATTATAATGCATTTGTGATTATATGTTTACTGTACAACATGCACACTATCATGTTATACTGCTGTCATAATATGTTATTATAATGTATATTATTATATGTATATACATTATATATATATAATATATATATTGTATTATAAATATTATGTATAATGTATATACATAATATTTCTGTCAGTTTGCAGTATGAAATACCACATACAGAGTGAGGCAACAATGTTGGATTGTGAAGGAACTTGGATGCACTCAACAAAATGTTGAGTCCTGTTTACTCATTATGGTTGTGTTATGCAGTAAGGACAATGAACAAGTCCATGACCGTGCGTGTGATGTAAACGTGGCATTCCTATCAATGAAATGGTGTCGTTTGTCACGACGCACGGAGGTGAGGACCCAAACGAGAGACACGTAGCTAACGTAAACAAGGTTTATTCAAAGAGAAACACAAATCAAACAGATTCGAACACGGTTAGCAACGCGACATACACATGTACCCGACACAGGTCTGGGGAGAACACTGGCTAAATACACACGTAGACAAGACAGAAGGAGACCATTGGCTAACAATGAGGAACAGGTGCAGCACATCAGAGATGATTCACAGGTGAATCTAACGAGACTGGCCACACGAGGCAGGGAGTAACGGGGAACACGGGCCTGACACAAACACATGAAGTGACGGGACTTGCACAGGACGTGGATCACGAGACATTACATCCTTTGTCTGTAATGAAATCATTGGTAGGGCCTTCTGTGCTTTTGCAAAGCCACAATTATACATTATTCTAGAGAATCACTATCAATAAGTGCGTAGATGCCACCCCTTCCCCGCACACACATTTGTCTGTAGGAAACATTTTCCAACACCTATCTTTCCTGATTTGTCATCCTGCTTCTAGTTATTTTGTATGCCATGTGCCGTAATGCAAGTCAAACCTGCGCAACAGAAAACTAACACGACTCAGTGAAATTGTAGAATACAAAACACCTTGCAGAATGTTTACGTGTATTTCATGTCAAAAGGACAATGCTTTAGTCAGATAGAGAACATGTTTGTACCAGTTCCATGTGATAGGGCCGCTTTCTGCCATGTTTATCTGCCATGTCTTGTCGTGAGAATAATCCCCAGAGAACCAAGCAGAAAAGCATATTCCCAAAAGCACGATCAATGCTGGGCCATCAAGGAAAAATCACATTAGGAATAAACAAAAAAACAATGAAAGCAACTCCACTTCCACCCAAATACTCTGTACGAGACTTGTAAACACTGCTGCTGCATTGAGAAATATGGACCAGGATGTGTTCAAAGATGGCTGCCATGTAGGAAATCACACATGTGGTGGAGCGGCACCTTGTAAACACATACAGACACAAAGGGCCCCTAGTCAAAGACATAAACACATTGAGACACACAGGGCCCATTGTCAAAGACATAAACACACATACAGACACACAGGGGCCCTAGTCAAAGACATAAACACACATATAGACACACAGGGCCCCTAGTAAAAGACATACACACACATTGAGACACACAGGGGCCCTAGTCAAAGACATAAACACATATTGAGACACACAGGGGCCCTAGTCAAAGACATAAACACATTGAGAAACACAGGGCCCATTGTCAAAGACATAAACACACATACAGACACACAGGGGCCCTAGTCAAAGACATAAACACACATA
>JAODLL010051743.1:0-19251 GCA_026546735.1 Forbesichthys agassizii
ATTCTGTACTTTATTATCCTATCTTAGTGTTTATATCTCCTCATTATTGTTATTTGTTTCTCCCATTTAGAACCACATACATACACACAAACAAGTAATGTGCTCGACTTGAGGTGTAAATCATACTTGTCAACATTGTGTAAGATCAAGATCATTAAAGGATATATACCGAAACATCTGTCCAGGCATTCTTATTGAATGCACCACGGCGGCCACGATTCACCCCAACCAAAAACAGTCCTTTAGACAATCACCATCAACACATATTGGTTGCTTAGTAGATGGAAGTCAGAGTAGCAGTCACAATGTGAGACGGTCATCCTACATTTTATGTCATCATTTTAATGTTAATACATTTTTTAATTTGATGTCATTATTTTGTTCTAGGGTATCTTTGGTTGCACTCACAGTGCCAATGATGTAACAAGGCAACAACGGGCCCCAATGCAGAGCGGTGAAAAACGGGACCTTAACAATGACAATAATAGTCTATTTTGAAGCAAGCCGTTTCTACATTAACCAAATTTTAACTGCAACAGCGAAATTCGCTGCACAAGCCTCCTGATGCCAATGCCAAATATCTGCAGGAGGCATTTTAGAGGAGATCAGGGGAGACACAGGCCATGCATTGCCTTATCATCAAGTCAATCAACGATGAAAGATGACGTCGGAGCACCATGACAGATGAAAACATTATTGGTGACGGCGCACCATTTGACATGTGAAAAGTGTGTTGGTTGATTCACGGGCCCTTGGCTGACACCGGGTCCCAATGCAGTTACTTTGTTGCTTTGCATTATGTGTAGTTACGCCCTTGCACAGTGCGACGTAGGACCAAAAACATCATCACGTTTCTTTTGCGTTACATTTCATCTGTGACAGGCCAAGATCTGTGTTTACCAGGCTCCTGGAACTTTCTTATTCATCTTACCTAGTATTATGATAGCATATGCTCCATTTCAAACAATACGCTCACAGAACACTGCCTTTTGCCTTTGAGCATACATTTAGTATATTTTTACATATAGGAAAAAATCCCTGACATTATAATGCATTTAACATATTTAAACTATTTACTAAAAGCAGGTATTGCTATACTGGTTTTGCAATGTTGTATAGTTATCTTTCTTTCATTGCCATATCATTCATCCACTAACCGTGTTTTGTCTCTTCAATTTGAGCTGGGTTACAGCCAAGGCTTCTGCCAATTCCAACTTGTGGATATCCTGCATCTTCTCTTTGTAGCGTTTGAACTGCTCCACAATGAGGAGCTCCACACATCTGCAAACAAAAAAGTCAATGCGGATTCATTAATACATACGCTGAAACAAAATTCTAACATTCCTCAACTATATACTTAACATATACTGTATCATTTGCAAGTCATATACACGTACACATGTAGCGGTTTAATAAAGTGTAACCACACCCCAGCTCTGAGTCTGACTCCACCCACCCACTACTACTTTGAGAGGAGGGGCTGAGAGGGGGACCCACATTAACATTAACATTAACTAAATTTGATGAGGTATGAGCGGTCTGAGTGTTAAATATTCAGTGTATATACTAAAATATTTGACATGTAGATAAGTTTTCAGCACATAATGCAGATTTTTATAAAAACAAGGATTTTGTCAATATTAAAACCTGCACTGATGTGTCTCATCATAGATCAGTCCTATTACTTTGTGAACAGATAAAAAACAAATTTTAGGGTTCAGTTACACTTTAAAGTTAAATATTTGGTTTGAAATTACACAGTGTTCAGGGACAAAGCAGTGCTGTTTCACGTCTTTAATTGATTTAATTGTTATTTGAGTAGTTTACTTTACTTGACTTAATTTGGAATAATATCTCAAAGTTTTGATTGGTTGAGCATAAAGCATTCGCCAGGTCACGACTGGTTTACAGGTGTGTGTGTAGTATGGTTACTCACAGTGTGGTTTTTGATATGTCCTTAATTGCGAGCAAGGGGTCACTAGCATCAGGGGAGCGCAAGAGACAGGGGGCAAACACTATAGCGAGGGAGTTTGGAGTCATCCTGTTGTGCTCCTCCTCCTTGGCAACCCTAGAAAGACACGTTCCCATTCGATATTTTCATCGCCTCTATGACATCTTATGATGGTGTGTATATATCCATAACCTATTACACACAAGCTTATGAAATGTGATAGTCAACAGTCACTACATAAAGGCCAAAGCTGGCCACTGGTGGTGTCTGACGCATGTCAACGCTAACTTCAAGAACGCGGTTCTATTTCTTAAGTGTCAAAGCCATACACATGAATTGAAAAACTGCATTTTCTTCTTTCATTTGTCTTCAAGTTTCGAAAAGTTATTAAACGTGTCCTTAACGCACTGCTGAAAGTCACAGCCAGTGGGTGTTGGCCTTAACTATTCAATCTTTAGAATACTATAATACAGTTTCATGTATGGTAGTAAAAGGTAAAAAAACAGCGCATCACCACCAGTTACATACGATACCTAAGACCTTAATTGTACAGAGGACTAAAACAATTATAACAGATGAGTCTAAAGCAAATCATGTAAACATTCCCCTACTTGACAAGGTGAAAAAGTAGGCGTTCCAGTGTTTTGTAGTTAGCAGGGGGAAGTTCCTCAACCTTTTGGTAGATTGCTCTTATTTGCTCCGATTTCTCTGGCAACTCTGCGATTAAAAAACAATTCAATCTACAGGTTTGAATTGCAGTTATCTGCAGGTCAATGTACTGTATGCAGTTCTTGAAATGTAAGAAGGTATTATGTCATCCAATAAAAAGGAAGGGGGTCAATTATGTGGTCTATGCTTGCTTACCCACAGCATGTAGGAAGTCATTGTAAAGTGGGAAGGTCATGAGGGGGATGGGTAGTTCTCGAAGCCAGCGTTTAACGAGGCCTGTAATGGTATGGATTTGGTAGTTTTCTAGACTCACTGCATCTGGATCTAAGGCCACAAACAGAAATAATGTGTGAGGTAGTGTCATAACTCCAAGTTACACAGATTCATAATGCAGGATACAGACCTCATCATCATTTACTATAGAGTTCTCTAATATTATGACTTGTCAATAGACTTTTTGTCACTTATTTTTAGTTATTATAGGCAATAGGCGATAACTTCATTTTGCAAGATATCCCCAAAGGGGAAATTTAATTATGTTTTAGCAATAGAGCTGATATTGATATGATTGATCATTATAAAATAAACCAAAGGCAAACAAGTATAAAATACTAAGTATAATTGAATGTAATGTTTGTCTAACTTAACTGCTAGAGCTGTAAGTATGGTAATTGATTCTGCTTCATGTAACAACCAGTGGATCATTGTATTGTATTGTAATTGATTGTGAATGTATAAGATAGATAAATACTTGTTTTGAATGTCTGATGCAGCTCTCTGGCTTGACAAGTGGAGCCAGACTTGCGATAAATGCCCTCTGTGTAGAGGCCGTTCATCTCTACGTGTATCAGCAACAGCTCTACCACCTTGGGCACCAGGTTATCCTTGCTGGTGAGGATAGACACCGGGACCCCAAAGTGACAGGAGCTTTGTTTGCCGTCATCCTGCTAAAACAAACGTCAAACGTCAAGGAATACATAAGTATCATGCCATTTTATAGCTGCGGTTACCCTGGTGACAATGTTGGCCCAACATGGGTGAACAGAGATACTGTGATATACAGATAATAGCAACAATACAGTATATGTAACAGGTCATAGTATAGCAGCAGAAAGACTTTAGGCATATACCTTTTTTGCGCAACGTGTTGAGCAATCTGTTTTCAATTTGTTGATGCACTTCTTGTGGCATATTAGTTTGCATGCTAAAAATAAAGAAGGGGATTCGATATTTGATAACAACAATGATGGCAGAGAATGTTGCTCACACAACATATATTATGCAGTATGTAATTTGTGAGCTTACCGCTGCACATGTAGGCTTTCTCCATGCCCCAAATGTAAGAAACGCACACGTCACATGACTGCAAAATGTTCACCTGATACGTGTTGAACATATGGTCCAAATGGCTTTCCGGCTGTACAGAAAATGCACACAGACTAATGAAAAAGAATACTTTGATTGTGACTGCCATTTACTGAAACACACTGGGTGGGCTGCACCAATATAGATTCAATTAATGTAGGATAACAGCTAATCTACATTTTGTAAATATAAATTACAAATTAATCAGAGATGTGTTGCATTACATATTTTTAAAACTGGATCAGTATATCACAGATTACTGTAATAATCGTTGTGGTTCATATTGTATTTCGTTTCAGAAAGAGGTGTTAACTTACATATTTAATGCTTTTCCTCATCTTAGCTTTCTTGGCCGACTAAAGGAATCAGAAAGATAACGGTCAGTTTTAGAAGACACTAAATATTGAAGCTGTACCGATGGAAACACAATTCCTTTTAGAAAGTGTACATACTGTATGTGCTTCCCTTCCCTGCTATTAAAACATGTTTAGGATTTTAGGCTTTCAACATATCAGATATTCAAAACATTACCTGCACACGCACACACACACAGACACACACACACACCCACGCACACGCACACACCTTAATGACTGGATTGAATATTTATCACGTGCCTTACCACAATAAATGACAACACCTACATGTACACATGTACATGCTAATTTACGTACATTCAATTCCTTCCATTTACCTTGACTGGTTCAGCCTCCACCCTTTTCATTTCTCCTCGGATGAAGCTGTCCAGCATAGACTGGAATAAGTTGACAACCAGAGGGACTTCTGCCTTCTCCTTGGGCCCTGCTATACTGTTGACTTTGTTCTGGTATGCCGTCATCAGGTCTTTGTAGCTGATCTGAGGTTTCTGTTGGTCATAGAAATGAATAAGAAGGTCGACTTGTTAATGAGTGGAAAAAATACACTAAAATACAACATCTTCTAAATCCCAACCTGTTATTAGGTTGTTTTTTCACCCAAAAAGAGATGTTCCTAAATCAATGTTTTTTTGGCTCAATGCCATAAAACCAAGCTATACTTTCATAATTTACAGTAGATGTAGTATTTAAAGGAGCTGATAGATGTTAAGCATATTGCTTGAGGATGCTTACAGGTATAAATACTGTATGATAAGAATATATCATGTATTAATGAAAATAAAAACCAAATGCAATTATTTAAATTTTAAATGTTATTAATAAAATATCTAAATAAAAAAAGTTCACATATGACCCTAGCACACTCAATTTAAAGAACAATGGTCTAAAATCCTAAAACGTAAGGTCAAGTACATACATCAAGCAAATCAGTTCAACTAACCGGCACTGAGTACATGCTTGTAATGAACTCTCTGAAGTCCATGGTTGCGGTGAGGAAGACACTCTCTGTTGGCGACAATTCTTTCATCCGTATCCTCAGGTCATTCACCTTGAAATAAAAGATATTATATTATTATATTATTATTATATACAAAAACTACATATATATATATATATATATATATATACATATATATATACATACATATATATACATACATACATATATATATACACACACATATACATACATACATATATATATATATTAGCTGAAACCTGAAACAAATCTCTCGCTTTGGACATACAGGGATTGGATTAAAAGGGACCCCCTGACTCCATACTCCCGCAGCACCTCCCACAGTATCTCCTCGTCATACACCTTCTCCAAATCCACAAAACACATATAGACCGGAAGGGCATACTCCCAGGGCCCCTTCAGGATTCTTGCGAGAGTAAAGAGCTGGGTCATTGTTCCCCCATGGAAACCGCAATCTGAGGTTCGACTATTGGCCGAACCCTCCTTTCCAGCACCTTAGAGTAGACTTTACTAGGGAGGCTGAGTAGTGTAATACCCCTATAATAGGCACACACTCTCTTGTCCCCCTTTTTGAAAACTTTTAAAACTACCTCAGTGACTTCCACAATGGTAATTGACGATAATCACCCATCAGCCTCCAGCTCTGTCTCTACCATAGAGAGGAGTGGTAGAGTTTGATATAGGAGTTCCTCAAAGTGTTCCTTTCAACGTCCAATTACCTCCTCAGTTGAGGTCAACAGCATCCCATCCTTACTGTACACAGCTTGTATGGTTCTCTGTTTCTCCTTTCTGAGGTGGCTGATGGTTTTCCAGAAACACCTTGGTGCCAACCAAGAGCCCTCCTCTGTGTCTTCTCTGAACTTTTCCCACACCTACTGTTTTGCCTCTTTCACAGCAGAGGCTGCAGCCCTTCGTGTCCGTTGGTACTTTGCCACTGCCTCAGGAGTCCTCTGCTATAAGGCCTCCTTCTTCAGTCGGACGGCTTCCCTGACCACCGGTGTTTAAGGGTTACCGTCCCTTAAGGCACCTATGACATTGAGACTACAGCTGTCTGCTGCAGCTTCATGGAAGCTTTGAACATTGCCCACTTCAATGTCCCCAACCTTCACAGGGATGCAAGAGAAGCTCCGCCGGATGTTCGAGTTGAAGATTTCACGGGCAGGAGCCTCCTCCAGATGTTCCCAGTTCACCCGCATTACCTATTTGGGCTTACCAGATCTGTCTAGAGTATTCCCCCACCCCTTGACCCAACTCACCAGCAGATGGTGCTCAGTTGACAGCTGCCCCTCTGTTCAACTGAGTGTCCAAAACATGCGACCTTGGATCAGATGATACGATCACAAAATCGCTCATCGATCTTCGGCCTAGGGTGCTCTCGTACCACATACACTTATAAGTATCCTTATGTTTGAATATGGTGTTTGTAAAAGAAAGTCCATGACTAGCCCTGCTCAGGTTTAGATCAGGGAGGCCGTTCCTCCCAATCACTCCTCTCCAGGTATCTCCATCATTGCCCACGTGCGCGTTTAAGTCTCCCTCCGCTGGGCTCCGTGGCAAAACCATCCACCAGGTGCTCGCTGGCGAGCCCTCCCTCTGGGCCTGGCTCCAGACTGGGCCCCCTGGCTTCCTCCGGGCAGGGTAACTTCTCTTCTCATTTAATTTTACATGCAGGGTCTTCCGAACCACTGTTTGTCTGGCCCCTCCCCTGAGATCACCTGGGGAGACCCTACCAGGAGCACAAGGCTCCAGACAACACAGCACTCAGTATCATACGGACAGACAAACCACAACAATAAAGTGATGGTTCCCGGAGAGATACATCTCTTTCTCAGGAATAGCAAACTCATGTCTAGTATATTCACATTCATTGGAAGAAGCATTGAGACCATAACGTCTTAAAGGATCAACACATTGCTTTGTATTCTTTTAAATAAATGTTTTTTTCTGATAGACTTCTATTCATTCAGACCTGGTGGCAGTGGCGGCTGTTCAGGGGCAATTCTAGGATCAGATTGTTAGGGGTGGTCAGCCCCTACTGAGAATGTGCTTTGTAGGCCTACATACAAAGACATCTAAATCACAAATGTCATTGTAATATGTTTCTATGTCATTTGCAATGGCATAATCCCTGTTTAAATGGTGACGAAATATGGTAAGCAGGGGTTTCTGTGGGTTTACCCCAAGGACATTTCTTGCATAAAACACTTCAATTTCCTGCATTCTGGTGAAATTTTATACACCAATTTCTGGTGGAAATAAAAAAAAGGTTCTGGAAGAGGTGACTCTTTAAAATATAATGGAATATATTGCAATAAGGGTCTCAAGCATTCTGTATTGCTTTCAAATTCTCCCCGAAAATTTCACCTGTGTGTAAGTTCGTAAAATGTAATGGTAAAGTGTAACAACACCCCAGCACTGACTCCACTCACTAAAACTTTTGAAAAATGTGTGAAGAAGCTGAGTGAGGGGAGGGGCTGAGAGGGGGACCCATTTTTTATGGGTGCTTGATCAACCCTAAAAAGGGTCTAAAAACGAAAAATGTTTTCAGAGGGCGCAATTATGGGAGTAATAGCAGTAATTATTTAGGGTTAAACATAATTAATTTACTGCATTCTGGTGAATGTCTTGCCAATAGTCATAGTTTAAAGACATTATTACATAGACCTACAATCAGGATTTTCTATAACTATTTCCAAATGTGTTTTTTTTTTCACAAATGTAATACAGAAATAAATAATTTTAGGTTCCCCGCTAGACAATATCAGTCCGTTGCTATTTAACACACACACTGAACTGAATAGAGTTTTGCCTGTGCGCCACAGCAAACACGTCTTTGAAGTTTATCCTTAATTTGATACTAAATGGCAATCTGCAAGTATCTTATGACATAATTATCGACAAATCAATCTACTGAGACAAACATTTATAAAAGTAAAATGTTGTTCAACTCTGGACCAACCAGCTGCAATGTGAAGCTTCGCAACAATCGTTTACATGAGTACACATTGACTCGGATTTATGAAATTATCTGATTCTTCGGTTCTTTGCTAACGTGACACAGAGACGGGTCCAAATTAAGACATCCTCAAGAATCATTGGTTGTGAAAGTTTTTGTAAGTAAATTTAAAAAAAGATTTTCTTTCTGAGTGATCCACGACATCCTGAGTGAATTCAGTAGTGGCGGGTGTGAGCAAGAACAGCAGTGGAATAGTCCAATCGCATTAAATGAAACATGTTGAAAACAATACTAATTTGGTGCCAATATAAGTGGAGGTGTCCAGAGAGCATCTTCCTGCGTCCAGAGCCAAATATTTAAGCAAAACATTTAGAAAGCAGCCTCAGGTCACCTGGTTGCAAAAAGTTGACCGAGGTACATACAAAGTCATGTTACCAGCATCCTGCAACCAGGAAGTTATGTATTCACACAGAAATGAATCAAATAGTTAGACATTTTGTTGTAATTTGGAACCAAATGTGACATGTGCAGGAATAGGCTAGCCGCTAGCAGGTACATTGTATGATCGAGTAGCCAATACATTACATATTAGCAAATCTGTATAATTATTTATGTTTAACATGAGAAGATCTTCTTCTCTCAGTATTATAAGGAGGGGGGGGGGGGGGGCTTTATGGACCAGCTGCCACACCTGGTGGTGGTCAGTAGAAGCACTTGTGTGTTGCTTCGACACTGAGCAGCAACCTCTGCCAAGCCAATACACTTTTTGTCAAATTCAGCTAATATCTTGATCCGCTGGCTGTCACTTGCTCTCACATGTGCATTGAAAAAAAAAAAACCTGGCTTTGTAAATGGGAACACAAACAAAGTGGTGCAGTTCGTGGATATGAGCATTTTAACATGTGACTTACTTAACAAAATGCTAATTCAAGATAATTATAAAAATGCATGCATGGATTAAGCCTCTGTCTTTTACTGCTGAATCCACAAATAGAGCATTCAGGAGTTAAATGCTTTGCTCAAGGGGGCTAAAATGGTGGCTGAGAGAAACATTATTTGTTCACTTTCATCACACAGATTTCAGGGGATTTGAACCGTCTACTATCTTGCCAATAGCTTGCTCTTCCATTCTCGAGGCATCAGTCTTCCCAGCCTGTCCTCACCGATAATTCTTGCCTTTGATTACATGGCAACATTTCCTTTCAACTTTGACGTCTTATCAGATTTACTTTTGAAGGGTTGGCTTAGTAAAAGTAAATACAGATACAAGCTGGAGCGGTTCCTGTTAGCTGGTTTCTGCTTGGTTGTCCTCCAAATGCAATACCTTGTTCGGTGGGGGGAAAAACTACAAGAGACAGAGGGGTTTTATGTCAGTAGTTTCAATGTTGCGTCCCTGTTGGATTTCCCCTCTATGGCTACCTGTCACATCCACTTAGAGTGAGAAGAGATGATGCGCTTTCTGAACCAAAGTGTCCTTCAGTCTGCCTGGGCAAGTGTACCCTGGGAATAAAACAAAAACCACAGGTTTACACTCCATGAAACAATTCTCTCTGCCACTCCTAAGAGATCTGCCACTAGAAACTATTGGATTTCAAAACAGACTGGCAGGGAGACAAAAGCCGGGCCGTGGTGTAACGTGTTTATTCTAGGTAATGAAATCTAGATGGCTCTCAGATCTTTGGCCATTTAATCAGTGTTCTGTGCGAGTGTGGAGGGCTACCCATATACTTAGTTTATCTCTGCAAGAGTGCTGGAAAGGCTGCAGACAGCTGAAATAGGAAATGCCTTTAGGGGGGTTCCTTCTTTAAATAGGAGCAACGGTCATTTTTTTGCTATTATTCTAGCTATATAAAATTATAAAATTAATACACCTAACTGCTCATGTGCGTTTTGCAAGAAACCAGGAGCTGGCAGTACTATTGTCAAAAATGTTATTGGTCTCCTAATAGCGCAATGTATAGAATTTACATTCTATATATGAATGATCACATTCTGAGCCTGTTGTGATCAACACATGCTTTATACATGTTTATAAACCGTTAGGATTTATGGTTATGGTTTTCCAGAAAGGATTCAGTTATTTACACAATATTGTTTTGTTAGCTATATGATCTTGAAAGTTAGCTACATAATTTTGCACTCTTTTATTTTCTTTTTTCATACTTGAGCTTGAGATGGCTAACTGTTACTACTGGGCTGTGTGGCTGTCAAAACTCTTAGAAAGCTCCTTCTAAGCATGTGCTGAAAACCTAGTCATGCTGTTCCCATTCCAGTGAAAACCACTGGGTATTTACAGCCTGGGAAATGCTCTTTAATCGTACTAGCAGATATTTCTAATCGAGGTGACTTACAAGTTTGAAGTGTGAGGGAGGCGGCGATATAGGCATTTTACCAGCACGCGTATACTTATTTTATCCTACTGCAAGGTTGAGTTTACTGTAGATATCCAACCATAAAAATGTCAGGAAATGTCATCATTGTAATGACAATAATACTGTATATTGAACTCATATGAAAGTCTAATTTGCAGAAACACACAGTATGTCAGTGTTTTTGAATCCTTGGTGTTATGTATTCAAAACACAGATTAAGCGAATGCACACCGTCGCATCGTAAGGAAGGAGATATATTACCTCAATTATTTTATTTTGACAAAATGTCAGCCAAACGAAGGGTTGCAACGTATTGTTAACACAAGCTTGCTACTTCAGTAATTGCACGTTTAACATACAATTCCCATGCACCTCCTGTAAAGCCTGACGCACCAGCACAAATGAGACACGCCGTTGTCAGAGATCCGTGGCATGGCAGAGCAGCCCGGTGGACCAGGGTGAAACCCACACACTGTTGGTCTCAGCTCTGCAGTGTCCCTGGCTGCCTAATGAGACCTTATTCATTCAGATCAGGGTGAATGATTACCTCATCAGTTGTATCCTCCAGAGAGCTTTGTCACTCTGTAGTCTGCCCAGTAAATGTACAGCAGCACACTGATCTTGAGTGCCCTCCCTGTGCCAAACCGGTTTATATTCAGTGGTGGAGCAGCACAACCAGAGTGAGCCCGTACTTTGATATGGACGTTGGATTGGAGAATTATTTAGAGGTTGTTCTAGGTCTGTCTCAATATGCCTATACCTGTTCTCTTTTGAAAAGACTGTACTTGTTGAGCTATCAGATGCTTAACATCTCTCTCTCCCTCTCCCTCTCTCTCTCTCTCTCTGCAGAGACTAGTTGCCTAGCAATGAAGTCTCTGATTTTATGTTCTGAGAGGCTTACATACACAATAAAAGGAAAAATCCATCAGGATTACATTTAGAGTACTGTAACACCCAGATTCTCTCCTTGTATGTATATGTGGACTGTCAATGCTATAGGTCCTTTGGATAATAATAGCAAATAATGGGAAGGTACAATGCTGCAGCATCCTACTTAGTTTAATCCTTGCCGGGTGGCTCGTTTAGTGATCCAAATGTGTGGGGATTATCGGCCTCAACATCTTGACAGAGTTGATGAAATATTGAACCGACTAAATCTCCAAATGGCGTCACTTTATTATTTGCGTGCTAATTCCAGCTCGGGTCACACGAATGCCTATTGTGTCTGAGCATATGCATGTGACACTACAATATGGAGTCTTTATCCAATACAGGGTAACCAGAAGTGAAGCGTAATTAAGATAAGATACTGTAACACAAGATATGCAAATCACAGGAGAGCAGTCTGGTACAGTTACTTGCCTTTTTGCCTTGCCATTATGAAATTATGTTGTCTAATTATTCAAAATATAATTATTTTTAAAAAGGTAAATATGCAAGATGTTATTTAAATTGTTACAAAATTCAAGTCCCATATGAACTGACTTTTGATGGGTGATTGGCGGTAGTCTTTCCTCTTGCTCAGCATGTTAAATCAAACTGACAGACAGACCAACAAAGCATATTTTCCAGCAAGCAACATAATGGAAGGGCATGGGGTTCGCAGAGTTGACTAGACAAGAGTTTGGCTTAGGTAAGTAAAACTGTTCAAAGTCCTGCGGCTAAAACAGGTTGAAATACAAAAAGTCAATCTCTCTCATTGTTTCAGTATTTGTGTTGGAGCATGCTGACTAGGAGAACTGTGGGGTTGTGCAATTTTCGCTCGTATGTGTGGTAGCGACTGCTTATCAACAGAAATCGCCAGGTCGCTGGTTGACTCTTTGGTGTAGCCGTGCGGCTGGACCGACCGCTCTTATCAACCGAAGAGGTTGATAAGAGGTTTCGACAAAAGCCTGCCCGCATCTTTCATAAAACGGCCCACCAGGGGGTACTGACTAACCATTTTTCCCTAGAAACCAGCATGGCATGCAGCAACAGCAGCCAGGTAGACCTTAATGACGGAAAAAGCTTTTCCATTTATCCATCCAAAAAAAAAGGGCCCCTAATCTCGAAAATAATTATTTGACTTTTATTGGTATTAATGTATTAAAAACCCATATTCATAATAAACAGTGACTGAGCAAAGTTCCCAGGGCACTCTTGAAAAAGAGAGTATCTCAATAAGTCTTCTCCTGGTAAAATAAATGTTTAATAAAAAAATATATATATGTAGGCCTATGGCCAAACATTAACTGCTAGTGGTGCCCCTATTGGATATGAGATATTAATTATGAAATTATCATAATTCATAAAGTGTAGTAAACACACTACATAACTAGTTAACCCCAACCAATATTATGCACATATTATATAACATCTCATATTAGACAAAATAAAATGTAAAAAGGCAAGGTGGTCTTGCTAGCGAATTTTTCAAAACCTATTTTATAAACAACATATGTAAAGGGAGAATTAACTAAAGAATAAGCCAGAGGGCTGGCCATTTAAACATAGGTAGCATACCCAAAATGCTGCTCACAAATTATTTACTGGGGTAGTATCTGGGGCATATATCTATGCTGATCGCTATGCAATCATGTAATATGCTAGCGTAGCCTATTGCTAACAGATAAACGAAAGCCTGGTTTAGCAAGGCTTCTGCTTACTTCCTTTGTAGCATGCCGTGGCTCCAGAGACATTAGTAACTCTATATTGCCATTGCTATACACTGTAAATCGTCAACTTTATCCTGTATAGTATACAGGTTTTAGGGTCGGGTTCGGGTGTTTGATGAATGCATATTTTTGCGGGTCAGGTGGGTGCACGAACTGTGCATGGCACATCATTACTATGCATAATTGAGTTGTTGAGATCAATGTAGTGTTGCTAACTTAGCGACTTTGTCGCTAAATTTAGTGAGTTTTCAGACCCCTCTAGCGAATCTTTTTCAAAAAAGCGACTAGCGACAAATCTAGCGACTTTTTCTGGTGTTACTGGAGACTTTTGGAGACTCTGACGTGAAAGAACTTATCGTTCTTACTCTTCCAGCAGCAGGTGCTGCCGTGGGCCCCTCCCCCATCCCAACGCACTCACAGGTGGCCAGTTATCGTGCAGCAGTCCCTATCAGCGCTGCAGTCAGTCGTTCACCCTCCGCGTCTAGACTGCAAATGAACCGCGCATGTGCCAGGATTTATGCCGCTGGCTGATCCCGCCTAGCTTTATTCTCTGATTCTCAAGGCAAAATTAAAATGAAGCTCGCGAGACCATCCTGATCTCGCGAGCTTCAGTTTAATTTCGCCTTGAGAATCAGTCTGTAAAGCCTCGTAATCATTTTGAATGTCTGAGTAGCAACTGAACATTCTAATCAGCGTTGTGTGTACGACTGTGGTTTTCCAATCAGCATTGTGTTTAAAACTATACAGGCATGGTTTAGGTGTGCCGACCACGGTGCCAACAGCAAAAACAACCAGATGATTCATCCAATCAACGGTCAAGTATTTTTTTGAAAGTACCGGCATTCACAAACAGTTTCAATGTACGGCTCCCCAGATGGACTTGTGACAACAATTCCTCTGGTTAAAAAATTGAAAAATTAAAAATGTGTAACTCCGCCATAGTGTCTCTTCATTTTGCCGATCCCAAGCCTGGATAAAGGAGGGTTGGAATTGTAATATAAAGACAAAAAAAAACATGAATCAACAGAAGAAAGTAGTTCTAAATATATTTAGGGTGTTTTTACTCACTTTGTGTTATTCCTCTCCCACAGTGTCATTCACAATGACATGCATATCACATTTCAAATTATGCAAATTAGGCAATGACGTCATCTAGCGACTTTATTTAGCACAGCCAATAGCTACTTTCCTCACTGAGGAGTTGACAACACTGGATCAATGGAGTCGAGAATGTGCAGGCAGCCAGAGACACGGAAAACAAATGTTAAATGTGCAATAGTTTTGCCATAATCATAACTGTGTTTTATGGCTGGTTTGGGGACCGCCCATGGTTTGTGAAACTATTTGTATTAAAATAATGTATATATGTATGTCCTGCTCTAAATTAAAAAAAACTAAAAATGACTGCTAACTAACACTAATGTTAGTCATAATGTATATTCATATTAAGGTCTAGTCATTAGTTCTTACTAGGGATGTTCCCAGTGACTAATTTCCCTGTCAGTTAAACAAAATGTAAAAGTTGACTAGTCGACTAGTTTAAAAATATAAAACCACTGAGAAAACCATCTAAATTGATCACAATCAGGCTTAACATTGTCAGCGTGTGTACATGTTACAGGTCTCTCCCTACCTGCAGTCGTTGATCGGCTGTTTCGCCTCTGGGTGTAGATCACGTTTTAGCTTTCCCTTTCTCCTTATTAAAAAAATAATAATCTGACCCGTACAACAGTGGCAAAGTGCCAATACAGCTCCGTTACACAGGCAGCGTGACATAAGTGTCATGCAACTCTCTCTATATTGATTCTCTATATATTGTTGCAGCACAAAGACAGTGACATGCCCAGGTTACCTTAATTTGCCTAATTAGGGCCTACCCAGCCAATAAGGACCAGAGGCCTACTGAAACAAGGCAGGGCCAACACAGGTATTACAATCACTTTACCGCACCGTTGTGACGAAAAGAGAGCTGAGCCGGAAGGCAAAGCTCTCGATCTTCCAGGCAATTTTTGTTCCTACCCTCACCTATTGTCATGAAGGGTGGATCATGACTGAAAGCACAAGATCGCGGGTACAATCGGCTGAAATGGGTTTTCTCAGAAGGATGGCGGGTGTCTTCGTTAGAGATAGGGTGAGAAGCTTGGCGATCCGTGAGGAAATCGGAGTAGAGCCGCTGCTCCTTTGCGTCAAAAGAGCCAGTTGAGGTGGTACAGGAATCTGGTAAGGATGCCTCCTAGAGAGGTGTTCCAGGCACGTCCATCTGGGAAGAGGCCTCGGGAAGACCCAGGACTATGTGGAAAAATTGTGTCTCCACATTGGCCTGGGTACGCCTCGAGATTCCCCAGTCAGACCTGAATAATTTGGCCGCGGGAAAGAGATGTTTGGGGTTCCCTCGTGACCCGACTACGGATAAGCAGATGAAGATGGATGGATGGATGAATGGATATTCTTTGTGGGATAGAAAACAGAATATTATTACCCTAATATTTTATGTTGTTAAAACCGAAAACAGCCCAAGAACTTGTGCCATCACTTCTTTCTATCTACAACAATGCTAAGCCAAGGTATTTAACTTGGCGCATCATAGGCTTTTGAACATGCAATATTTAATATGCTTTTAATTCATTTGTCATATTTTTCAGCTGATATTTTGATCAAACATATGCCGAACGTGCAGTGCACTAAACTTGCAGCCGATATGCCGTTGCACAATTGTCTCATTACGGACTGAGATCACTTTGCCTAGAGATTGTGTTCATGCCCCAGAACCACGCTCTTTCGGAAGCTCTCCACCACACACTTGACAACGCAAATCAAAAACAAAAATATGGCGATAATGCCGCATACTTAAAATTATTTAACCACGACAGCCCTAGTCAGGAGTGAGGTTTACAGCATGCACCATTCCATAACCAATCCTGTAAATCAATTTAATACAAGTGATCACAAGTTATTCTAACAACTAATCATTATGCGGGAAGATCCAGCCTATGGTGCATTTTCTCAGCTCCCGTTTTCTCTTTTGCCTTCAAATGTCTATTTGGTCAGCTTGTAGAATAAAGAGTACAGTGGAGGTGTGTGTGGTTTAATCTGATGAAGAGGGGAGATTGTTGGGTGTGGTCCATTGTCCAATCACTGTCTCCATAGAAAAGCCAGAGTGTGAGAGCAGAGAGGAAGATTGGTCACACACAAGGAAGGGACACGTAGACTCTTCCGCCTGCTAACATTTGCTACACCTGCCATTAGTCATTCGTTGGCACATACCAGTGTGAGCATGTCTGCTTCGAGGGAAGTGCTGATGTTCTTGTGCATTTTTAATTCATTTTGGACTCAACCTCTCCCCACATGCCAGTTGCCAAAGGTCTTTAGTGAGTCGTAGTTTAGCTACAGGCGTGGTTTAGGTGTGATGTACGTGACTATTCTCCCGACTTCTCTACTGAGAGAGTGGATACCAACAGACTGCTGGTTGACAGGTTCGTCCAATCACATCCCTCGTGAATCCGTTCCAAATGAATTTGTCTAAAAGACACAGATATCTGGTTTGGTCAGGTAAGTCCCTCACATGGCTCCTCAAAACGCTACAAGATTAAACTATCTGAAGGTCTCTGTGTGTCTGTTGTTATGCTTTCTCTACGTGAGGACAAAAATACCTTTGCAAAAGAATGAGAATATGTTGTGGCGCACAACAGCAACAATAAGGAAATAACTGTTTTACAAATTGGTCCCAGTGTAATGTTTACAGAATACAGAATAAATGGGATCACTGTGTATACTGTACTGTTATGTAAAGCCTGCTAAAGGGGTAGTGCATTTACAGGCCAGAGGTAGCAGAGTGCAGCAACTTTAGGGTCCATGTGAGCCAGTAAGCAAACAATATGGCATTGTGTGAAGAAACCTGCCAATAAACATGAGGCTGCTTACAGATAGTAATGGGCTCTCTGCGGACAAGCCACAACATTCTGTACCTACCCACCCTACACATTCACATGTGAACACCATGACTGGTGAGGGCTGTGTGGCTGAGGTGTGTTGGGGATGTGGGCAGCTCAAGGTCAAGGTGGTTAATACAGTGGTAATGATGAACGAGAATTGCCATTCCCAGGCACAACCTTGCCCTTTTTGATAAACGTACTCCTAAACAGCAACACTAATCCATATTATGCTCCATACTGAAATACCCTGTCCAAAATGCATGTTTTTTTTAAATGAAATTGCATCATCTTTGGCTATACAGTACCAATTGACATTAAGTATTTATGGGTGTAACAATATTATTGATAGAGAGCAACTCTGTGGTCTCAAGCGGATCCTCAAGTGAAGAAAGGATCTCAATTCCTTTCAGATGAAACTGGGTAAATTGACACGCTGAGCCTAGTAGCCCATGCAATATTGACCATGAAACCTGCTCATTTCAGATCAAAGTCAATAGGCCTTCTCCCCCTCTCAATAGCTTGAGTGCATTCGAAGTTGCACCTTTAGGCTTTAAGTTCTCTTCATTTCTTGTGCCTTCAACTCTGTGTGTGTGACCACACACTGAGCTAAGGGCTGTCATTATGGATGGATGGATGGATAATGGATAATATATAAATTAATAATGAGTCTGTAATTACACTTATTAACACTTTTTTCTTTAATTTATGTTATTGATGTTATCATAATGCCATGCACATTTTATCAAGGCTTGATGGATTTTTTTACTGATCAAAAATGCAAGTGAAATTAGATCTTTTTAGTAACTGATTTGTGATAGCCAGCACCACCTGTAGTGGTAGTGGCTTCATAGATATTGGTTAACTAAAAATCACTTATTTGAAAAACATTAATTCTAGCCAAGTAGCTGTGATTTTGATATGGCAAATTACAATGTAAAATATATTATATAATTATAAAATATTGTGTATCAAATGATCCAATAGTTGTACTGGATGTCCAGATGAAATAATGATTTTCTGAAATAAAACAAGATTTTACATTTCCTTCAAACTAAATGACATTCTTATTAAAGGTGTTCTATACAATATTTTAAGTCGCCTACTGTATTAAATGAATATTGTTTGGCTAAATACTGTGATGCGGTCTACAAAATCTTACCTAAGTAGAACTCTATTGCAACAGTTTAGACATGACCACGAAAGTAAATAAATAAATGGCGCCCCAACCTACACGTGATTTCAAATTGAATTAGGGATTCCCTGGCCAGAACTAAGGGGGCCGGGCGAACACTGTAACTAATACTGTATATCATGTTAAAACTTAACAAACGCTTAATGGAACAAATATTTTGAACAAAAAGCATTCACTTTCAACTTTCATTTGTTTTATTAAAATCTTTTTATTTTTTCACACAATAGTAAATTATATTATATCCAGCATTCTGGTAAACTGCTGAACTGAACCATCAAACAAGAGGAAGGTAACAGATCAAACAGATTAAGCCGATTTAGCATTTTTGTTGGAAACCAAAAAACATTCATATTACATCCATCCGTCCATCTTAATCCGCTTATCCGTTGCGGGGGCAGCAGCTCCAGCAGGGGACGCCAAACTTCTCTTTCCCAAGCCACATTAACCCGCTCTGACTGGGGGACCCCGAGGTGTTCCCAGACATATGTGGAGATATAATCTCTCCATCTAGTCCGGTTTTCCCCGAGGCCTCCCAGCTGGATGTGCCTGCAACACCTCCCTAGGTAGGCACCCAGGAGGCATCCTTACCAGATGCCTGTACCACCTCAACTTGCTCCTTTCAACAGGAGCAGCGGCTTTACTCCTAGTTCCTCACGGATAGCTGAGCTTCTCACCCTATCTCTAAGGGAGAAGCCAGCCACCCTCCTTAGGAAACCCATTTCGGACACTTGTACCCGTGATCTTGTTCTTTCGATCATGACCCACCCTTCATGACCATAGGTGAGGGTAGGAACAAAAATTGCC
>JAODLL010051754.1:0-19249 GCA_026546735.1 Forbesichthys agassizii
AACAGGCCTGAAACACAAGGTAAACACAGGGCAGGGAGTGACAGAGAAACAGGCCTGAAACACAAGGTAAACACAGGTCAGGGAGTGACAGAGAAACAGGCCTGAAACACAAGGTAAACACAGGTCAGGGAGTGACAGGGAAACTGGCCTGAAACACAAGGTAAACACAGGGCAAGGAGTGACAGAGAAACAGGCCTTAACTGTTAACCTACAACAGGTGTTAACCTACAATGTCATTTTAATACTGTACAATAGTGATATTTTGTAATTACTTTGCCTGTGTTAACCTACAGTGTACTTTTAATACTGTATAATCGTTTTGTGTGCTAATAAAATAAAGTGAATTCTCTTGGAAATAATATTCAGCAGTTGTGCTATAATTGCTACCGACCTGGTGCCTTGTGACACCCTGCACTCATACTGTATAGTAACTTCATACTGTATGTTGTCCATGTTATTTACAGTATTAGCGAGCATTTGCGTGCAAGTGGGTTCAGAACCTTGGAGAGCGCCAACAGGACATGCATGAATGAACAGGCTAGCTGCTTTACACTACCAAAGACTCATCATCAACTAGCACTGTGCATATTGTCATATGACAATAATATCAATACATATAAACAGGTAACCAGAATTGGGTAGGTTCTTTAAACAGCCACTGTTACCATCACTACAAAATGCTGATAGACGGCACCCTCCTCACAGCCAATCACGGCTTTCACTTATTTTATTAACATACAAATGTATATTTCTTCTAACAGACAAACATATGAACATGTTTTAAGAAGTATTATCCACAATGGGGCAAACCAAAGGTCACTAGCACATGCGGCAACATCCTTCCCCAAGTCCATGTGCCCACCTCAGGTGAGATAATACAATAAAAATAAGTTGTGCACATTTTGTGTTGAGACAATGGGATGGACACATACTTTTAAAAAACAAATGGGTACCTTACATTGTGGCTTTACAGTAAATAAATGTTTATATATGCATGTTTTAATAAATATCTGTTTTCACCTGTGTTTATTTAAATACATAAATGAGGAAATTTCTCCAAAGTTACTCATTTCCTGCTTATGAACAATATTATTGTAATTACAATAATTGTCCCAACTTCAGTGAGCTAACACTTCTCATATTGGGAAATGAGTATATATTTGGTACATACAGTAGTTTACACATGACGATAACCTTTGTTTATCATAGATTAACAGGTACTACAAATTGTTGACATCTAGGGCATTTCACTGTTCAAAACAAGCCCATGATTTTCTGAGACAAAGTTGTATCTGTAATAATATGAATGAGTTGGAAACAAACCATCTACTTTGACACTGTGACATAATAACATCTATCACTCTTCGCACCAACAACAGTTCCCCTGTGCTTACTCCCGCCTTTTGATTTGAGCTCATATGAAACCTCTCTCTCTCTCTCTCTCTCTCTCTCTCTCTCTCTCTCTATCTATCTATCTATCTATCTATCTATCTATCTATCTATCTATCTCTCTGACATGCCAAATATGACACATTCACATTTGCCAGTAATGTTGAGCTTTGCGGATTTGAGGATCGCAAGCACCTGTGAACAGAGTGGTGGGAGCGGACCTTTTTCCATTGATAAGAACACTTTCAGCTGTACGGCCTCAGGGACAACACAATACTTGGCCTACATTATCAGACAAAGCTCTGGAGGGTGTGTGTCTATGAGCCCCAAAACATCAAGTCCTCATGAAAACTGGAAAAGGGGAGGAGGCAATAAGAAATGAATATGCAAAAACAAAGGCGTGGCTTAGCTATGGTATATAATACCTGATTCTCTTTCTCCACGAGTTTATATCACCATCCTTCTGAGGTCATTATCATCCACGTCAAGATGAGAGGTGAGACGGAACAATATTAGATGACGTTGGCATGTAGGATTCAGTTGTATAACACGCGTAATGGAACTTGGACTCATATGTTATGAGTTCAACATAACATTTAAATGTAAAGTTCCAGGAATTCAATTATTTTCTTAAAAAGCATTTCATTTTCTGACATACACAATTGTGCTGTTCTTTTCTTAGCCGCTGTACTGCTGTGTCTGCTTGGAACTGCGTTTGCGCAAGACTATCCATGGGGAAATCCAAAAGACGTGGTCGTAGATGATGGTGAGCAACTGCCCAGTGTCAGGTTATGTAATATATACTGCATGTGTATGTGTGCACATATTCGTCAGGACAGCTTCACCCAAACACGGTTGTGAGTCATGTTGTGTGTGTAGCATGTCTTTCGGACCAGGCGTCCTGTGGGTGCTGTATTATGCAGCAGGGGTTTTCTCAACTGGAGATGTACTTCAACATGGGCCTTGAAAATCTCCAGACACGTCTGAATTCAACTATAACTATGCTGAACAATTACAGAGGTGATTCATATACATTCATATACACTCAAATAATCAATGACTCAATTAATGAGTTAAATATATGCTATATTATTAGGTCAGACACATGATTGATGTTGATTATAATCTTTTATTTATAATAACTTAAAATGTCCCTGTCTCCACCGTCCACCTGCAGCCAGCCGCTGTGCCTTCTCTGTGGCTCTGACCAACGTCAATGTGTGCCAGGGACCCTTCCGTGAAGTCAGCTCTGCCATCTATAAGGTCCCGTTACTTAATCTGTGTAACGGCTACAGCGTGACCACTGGCATCTTCACCGTGCCTCGTTCGGGCGTCTACGTTATCGCTCTGACTGTGTACAGTAACTCCGGAGCTCCCGGTAACAGCCTAGATGTGTGTGCTAATCTGAAGGTGAACGGCGCCACTGTGGCGATGCTCACTGACAGAAACATGCAGGATCAAGAGGACAGCGCCACCTCTGTTTTGACCATGCAACTGAGTGCCAGGGACAAAGTGTGGGTCAGTCTGCCCATTGGCTGTTTCCTATGTGACAACAACAGTCACCGCAATACTTTCTCTGGTTTCCTTCTCTATGCTACTAACTAGGCGAGGAATGCAAGGCTATTTCCACCGGAAACATCAATAATATTTACCTTACAAACACTTCTACTGCCTGATTCTCTTTATTCATTTTCCATTAAATTAGGACCAACAGTATCAAAATGATCATTGAATGGAAGTTGTTATACATTTTTGTGACAGGTGTTATTTTACTCACTGACATGAGCCACAATGACATACAGTACAGTAATGTAATCTGTGATGGGAGAATGCCAAATACCTGTACACCTGTACATCTATATGAGAATAAATCAGGATTTTACAGAAATAGAGAGGGTTCTCTGAGTTACTTTTGTCATTTTTTAAATTGTGTAATTTGCTATATCTCCATTTGAAAAGTGTACAACATGTAATTGAAAATGTCCACTGATATTAAAATGAATATTAGTAGATATTAGTAAACATTTAAATAAAATAATAACATAATATACTGTATAACATAAAATAATGCTGTATTTTCATTAGGCTATACACTGTATCATGAAAACAATGTGAAGAAGAATATCCCAATACCTATGCAGTGGTTTGTAGGTAGTAGAAGTTGAGCTACATTATAGGTGTTTCCAGACCAGATGCAGGTGACTACAATAGTCACCTGCCAGATGTTCTATTTTCACATGCTGTTCTCTCACAATAATTAAACAATTATATTGGAACATTTCAAAATTGTTTAAAGAAGGTTGTTAGGGGGTGCCATTATATGTTTAAGGGATGCTTGAGTTCCAATGGGTAGAACCATTGCTCTGAATAAACCTGTAAACTATAGCTACATGCAGGGTTTGTGTCTATGTCTGTTTTCATTTGTTTGAAAGATTGAGCATAGAAATACTCCTGTCCTAATGCCACAGGTATACAGTTGTAAAATACTATGTCAAAAAGAAACAGGGCATTGCTCTGGATACTACACCAGCATTTTTTAGTTTGCCAACACACAATCCATTCTGCAGGTTAAAAGAGCATGACTGCAGAATGCAGAGTTTAGGTGCTAGATTGTCCTATCTGCAGTCCTGACCTCATTGAGAAGGTGTGCATTATATAGAACAAAATATGAAAAAGTGCCGCATACACAGTCAGTGTGCACCTGAAGACTAAAATAATAAAGAATGAGGGTACATCTACTGCTAATCGGTTTCGTCAGTGCCCATACATTACATGAGCATAGAAAGATAATCTAATATTAAACAGAAATTTGATATTTTCACAAAGAAATTAAATATATCTTGTGTATCTTGAGTAATTTATTTTGTAGCTTTTTGAAGGTAAAAGACCTAATGAAGTTTCACTTCCTAAAACAAATATTGCATTGTAATAGCTTGTTTTTTGCTCATGGGACCTTTGCTATATTATCTACACTTTTCATCTGATATTACATTATGTAATTATAATTGTGTACAATGTAATCATAGTGAAATTATATTAAGAAAAAACAACAGCTGTTGTATTACTATATACTTATATGCTATAAATGCAAAATACTGTATATATACTTTTGAATTTGAAACTGAAAAACCTGATGTTCTATCTAGATGGGTTTTTTTTTTAAAATAAAATGTATTTGTAATAGACCTTGTACAATTTAAAAGACAAATACTATTTGATGCATTGTACCAGAGTTAACATAAGGCTAACTAACTATATCTGCAGTCTAAATTTACATCTATATTTACATTTACATCTACTGGCTTTGTTACATAAAACCACCTGGGAAGTCGTATTTGGAAACTGTTTAAATACGACAGATGTTTGGATGAACCACCTCATGATAAATCATGAGCTCACATCACACGTTAAACACATATTAGTTCCTCATACAATGCTGCTTGGTCCAAACCACTGGTTGTTTGAAATTTCCAGCCTGGCTAGATGGTTTCTCATGTGGGTGTGATCTCAAAAATCCAGTTGCCTCACAGAGAAGAGAGAATTAACATTGTGGTTTCATAGGGAAGATTTGACTCCTACCCAGACTATGGTGGTTTCTTGACCTGTAAGCATCCTTGAGCCTTGCTCATCTTAGTCACTGTAAATCACTTTAGATTAAAAAACAAAATCTGCTAAATTACCTAATTGTTACCAAAACCTCTATTCTTATCTAGACCACAACATCCAACACCCATGGAGCTACTTTACCTTGAAAGATGGGCCATTTTATCCTCTTTCCTCAGCATGAGAACCAGGTAACATTTTGTGCTGGGTGTGTGCTGATGCAATAGATTGATAAGACTGTTCTCATGGCTGCCTTTATTATTTTTTCTAACCGTAAGAGCATTACATCCTCTGAGACCTGCAAAACATAATTCTCCATAACGGTCCCATTGCAAGTCAGATAGTAACCCGACACCCTGTCCTCCTAAAATCTTTTGTTGCACACAACAGTGTTTTGATGGGCTTTATGAGGCAGTTTGCTTTTTTAAACACAAAGACACATCAGGGTGTTGCCTCTCCTTTTGAAGGGTTCCAACATTATTTTGGATGTGCTTCAACATGAGGGGTTGTATCTATGTTTCCACACAGTGGTTCACCTGTCTAGGGGGAGGGCCAATGGCATGCATAAGTGGGCAGGAAAAACTACAGCATGAATACAATTATTGAAGACAGTGAGCAAGACTTTTAGTTTCTCCACTCAGTTTGCCACTCACAGGGATCTGGTCTAGGTTGACTTTCAGAAGCAGGACTTAAGAGTTACCATTACAGTAAGTTTATAAGTTAATTATTTGTACAGAATACAGTCAGAAATTTTAAATAATAAATATTCTAACATTGTGAAAATTCTGATTTATGTTTTCCTTATTACAGTTACTTATAATGTGATCACAGTATTGCAATAATCATTATTGAATACAAACACATTGTATTCACATTTGGCCTCTGTTTCTGTGTACACATTAATCCGTTCATGATTTATTTGAATAGAGAATGAAGTTGACTGCAGTTTCAGTCGTATGCCTGTTGGAGTTGCTGTGTCTCTGTGCAAGTGTAAATGCACAGTCCACATTTGACATTATGAAAGCAGCAGCACGTAAGTAACATTACTTTGCTCTATTTTTCCGGGATGCCAATTGAAGTTTAAAAAAGAAATGCAGGTCATAGTCCTATAGAATATACATTTCACCTTTTCATTTGTTATTAGTTGCTAAACATTTCTTAAAATATGATATCTGATTAAAAAAAGGAATATGCCAACAATACAATAAGAAGTATTACAAATGAGTGACTGACAGTGTTGAGGTAGGGCCAGTGGCTATATTTGTATATGTATATACACAATCTGACAAAATCTAGTCTAAAAAGTATTTTGGCTACATAATACAGTCATTTCCATATGAAAGGTACCGCTAACTTTCAGGATGGCTTTAACCAGGCTAATCCGGTATATATTAAAGGCTCTGTAAAATTTTTAATTGAAATGTATAATTTCAAATATAATTCCAAAGTGACAACGTAGAATTTAAAATATTAAAGAGCAGGTGTGTTCCTGTTTCACAACTATACCCCCTGTCAATGCTTAGTCAGCTGGAACGGCCCTCTACCTTGCCTGAACTGGGACTGTGACTGCGCCTTCAATATGCAGCGAAGCTGTTGCTGTGCGATCAATGAAGCCAATGCTTTAGAAGAAGCCACCTTCACCAGAATGTCAAGCTTGTGGCAGGGGATCGACAGTATTCAGAGCGATTTATCGGAATTCATAGGTACACACAAATATGATAGGAAAACACATAATTACCTATATGTGGCTACATGTCACATATTTACAAACAGATACATTCAATCACAAATTGGTTTTTACTTTACATTGATTATACACACATTCATTCAAAAGCAATAAGATGGAATAAACAACTTATTACTTGTTCACTACTAAACAGTCTCTCTTTATCAGGCAATACTAAGGTTGCCTTCAATGCCGCCATGAGTCCTAGTCCTAGTGACTGTTTTGGACCATTCACCACAGACATAGCTATTCCCTTTGGTGATGTTCATCTCAATGATGGTTTTGGTTATAACCCTGCTTTAGGTAAGAAACACACACACACACTATATATATATATATATATATATATATATATATGTTAGAGTGATAATAATGAACAATATTTGGTTGATATGTAATATAATTATTTAATATATATGTATTGTTAATTATTTGTGCACAGAGGAGGTTTGCTGTGTTCTATATGCAGTAATAACAAATAATCATTTGTATATAGGCCTGATTCCCATACATTTGAATGGGTGATATTACACTAACACTGCTCTTCCATTGTCAGGCGTTTTCACTGCTCATGTTAAGGGTGTATACTCCTTTTCCTTCACAACCTACTCCAATGTAGGAGACCCTACACTGCGCCTTTACCAAAAGGTAAACCTTACAGATTAACTTAAAATATTGAGTATTGGTGTAATAGAGAGTAAAGCTATAGTGTACAGTATAAATAGTAAAACAGTGGTTTTCAAACATGTATTGCTTCATCTCTCTGAAGGTATTCCATGACCCTACTCTTATAAACTATTGTTTATATGAACACTTGTGTTTATTCAGGTTCAGTTGATGAAGAATGGAGTGATCGTAGCTGCTATGTGGGAGGACAACCGAGAGGATATGGAGGACACTGCAAGTCAGGTACAGTATGCTAGCATTATAATATCTTCTCTATGAGCTTATAAAACTACATACACACACGCGCGCGCACACACACACACACATGTGTAGTTCATCGGATAATGATTGTAATTGACTTGCGTCTAATTGATAACATTTTTAATGATGTACAATGTACATATATATGTTCTACAGTACTGTGGCTGGTTGGCCATTGTGTGTTTAATTATAGTGTGTGAATGTTCTAAACTGCCCTCTTTTTAATTTAAATGTATTACCAGGTTAACTGAATGTGTTCTTACACTAAACTGTAAATCAGGGCTATTCAACTCTGAACTCCTGGAGGGCCACACCATGCATGTTTTAGATCACACCTGATTCAAATGAACAGATCGTTATCAGGCTCCTAACAGCCTTGAATCAGGCGTGTTGGAGCAGGGAGAGATATTAAACATGCAGGGTGCGGCCCTCCAGGAACGGAGTTGAATAGCCCTGCTGTAAGTAGTGTTAGGGATAATTATGAGAGGGGGATGTTATAAAAATGTTCACAAACGTTCACAATAGATAGACACCTAACCCTAACTGCTTCCAGTGGTCATCGGTGTGTGAATGTGAGGCGAATAACGTAAAGCGCTTTGATGAAAACGCTATACAAATGAAGTCCATTTACCATAACAGCAAGTCACTGTTATGCTAGCACTATAACAGCCTGTCAATAAAAAATAGACATGTAAAAATAATGGAATTAATGAAATTTAAATGAAATTAATGGAATATAATAGGCATGTATGTGTATATATCTGTTTTCAGGTGGTTGTGTTGAGTCTGGTTCAAGGCGACCAGGTGTATGTGGTTCTGTCAGCTGGGAGGAACATCTGTGGAAATGTAAACGAGTACAACACCTTCAGTGGTTACATCCTCTACCCCTTGGAATAAGTGTGGACAAGGAACTTGAGGGGTCCTTAAAGTCACAGCTCAGACTAATCTAAGACTAAGGTTACCCATCCAATTTGGATCAGCTCTAGTTTAGGACCACCTGAGAAAAAGAGAATTATGTAAACACAACTGGTGTATGTGCCAGTATGCACATATGTATGTATGTATGTGTATGTACGTGCACACACACACACACACAACCATATAAAAAGGGCACACAATATACTGTATGTATATTGAGCTACAAAATAATAAAAAAATACAATTATTAATAAACGCACACTTGAAAAATATTACACAAAATGTGACATTCTGTGTACAAAGTGTGAAATTGTTAGAACTTTGATGTAATAAACATTTACTTGATAAAATGTTCTTACAGTATCTGTCTTCTTGAGTTGATTTAGCTAGCCTAGCTCCGCCCGAATATGCTCTCAGCTAAATTTATTTTGCTGTAATTTTGAGATTACAGCCTGATCACATTGGTGTTCGCACAGCCACACTGCTGGTGTCACAATCAGCGTGGGTAAGTGAGATGGCGTTGAAGTCAAGCGTGTTTATAAATGGCGATCAAAGAAATGTCTTAATTATACTTAATTAAAAACGGCGATTGGTTCAGCGCTGTCCAATAGCTTCAAAATTAACTAGACATCTACGCCAAGTAGGAAGAAACAACACAAAGTCGTTATGTAAACAGGTCTGGTTACACCAGGCTATGATTTAGCCTGCTTGCAAAATAAACACTCAAACACACAGTGGGCTTTATTTATAAAGCATATGCCTGAAAATAACCATATTGCAAAATTGTTAACAAGTACATTCCATTGCAGACCCTTATACTATATTGATCCACAAAGCAGTAAGACTACATGTAGCCTATATACTGTGTGGTTCAGGTAACGTGCACACTTTCATACTTTAGTCATTGAATCTCCCCAGACACTTTAAGTAAGCGTATATTTTTTCTGGCTTTGCTTTGGCTTTATGCCATTAACAATATTCCATTTGTTAACATTATGTTATTCATTACAGTGCATGGTTAGTCATTCTGGAGAATGCTTGCTAACGTCAAGCTCAAATCAGAACAGGGATTGGGGGATTCAAACTTTGAGTCACTTTAAATTACCATAAAGCATAAAAACATGTTAACTCAAAACCTATTTTAAAATAAACTGAGCATTGAATAAAAATAGATTATACACAACACACCGTTATGCTAAACATAAATGTAAATTACCAATGTTCTTAAAATGTGGATATTATATTTCATGCATTTTTTCCTCAAGCCATCCATCCATCCATCCATCCATCCATGCGTCCACCCATCCGTTTATTCGGAGTCAGCTTGCGGGGGCAACAGCTCCAGCAAGGGACCCCAAACTTCCCTTTCCCGAGCCACATTAGCAAGCTGTGACGAGTATCCCGAGGTGTTCCCAGGCCAGTGGGGAGATATAGTCTCTCCACCTAGTCCTGGGTCTTCCCTGAGGCCTCCTCCCAGCTAAACGTGCCTGGAACACCTCCCAAGGGAGGCGCCTAGGGGGCATCCTTACCGTACCACCTCGACTGTCTCCTTTCGACGCAAAGCTCCGAGTTCCTCACAGATAGCCTATCTTATCACCCTATCTCTAAGGGAGACGCCAGCCACCCTTCCTGAGAAAACCCATTTCCGCTGCTTGTAGCCGTGATCTTGTTCTTTCGGTCATGACCCACCCTTCATGACCATAGGTGAGGGTAGGAACAAATATTGCTCGGTAGATCGAGAGCTTTGCCTTTCAGCTCAGCTCTCGGTGCAGATATGTACATTTTGTAAATGTACCAGATCTAAATGATAGCGCTCCACTTCCGGCACAAGTTTTGGCTTCTTCCCCCACAGCGAGGTGACATTCCACTTCCCCAGAGCTAGCCTCTGCTGCCCGGGTCTGGTCCGTTGAGGACCCTGACCTTCACTGCCACCCATATGACACCTGCACCTGACCCCGTTGGTTCCTCCCACGAGTGGTGGGCCCATAGGATTGAGAGAAATGTTCCACGTTACATGTTCGGGTTGTGCCCGGCTGGGCTCCGTGGCAAACCTAGCTACCAGGCGCTCACCTGCGAGCCTTACCTTTTGGCCTGGCTCCATACGGGAAACCCGGGCTTCCACCAGGTAGGGTAACTTATCTTCTCTTATGTTCATTCATGAAGGGTCTTCGGAACAATTTTCAGTCTGGCCCGCCACTTTGCCTTGGGAGACTCTACCAGGAGCACAAGGCTCCAGACAACACAGCTCTCAGGGTCATAGGGAAACACAAACCACGATAAGGGGATGGTTCCCAGAGAGGAATCATCAGTATTTTTTCACATAAATCTTATACATTCATATCCTGCACAGAAAAAAAAAAAGACATTCAAGGGGAGATATTTCAGAGGTTCCAGGAAAGTGGCCATCAACTGTATCTGGATCATTCAGGACTGCTCAAAATAACCCCCCTAACTCCCCATAACAAAACTGATACAAATGTGGAATAAGGTATCAATTGTAAGATGTGGTACTGTATCATTACGCAAATTCCAAAACTCCCTTCATCAACACAATTGTATTATTCATGAAAATCATTCAAATGGAGGATACAGATACAGAAGATACAGTTCTCATTGTGGTGTTTACGGCAATAACACAATAGCCAGATAATATTATGCTGTACATATTGTGACTGCTAAGGATTACCCAGGACACATTAGGACATACATGGTTATCCCTGCCTGGATGTTGTGATGACACTGCCATCCACATCTGTTGAGTTGCTTCATTCTATTCTTTATTTTTTATGTCTCACACAATGTTCGTTATTACTTGCCTTTTCCCTATTTTTCCCTATATTGCATATTTCTATTCCATTAATTTACATTGTCTTTCATTCCACATTTTTCACGTCCAAATCACACTAGCTTCTCATTCGTAAACGTAGAGGACACCTTGATGTTGTATTATTATGTATCACGTCATTATTAACTTGCTGTAAATCAATATCTCTCCACAACCATACACTCTTTGCTTGACTTTCTAGGACTCTCTCCTATTGCTTCCCCCCATTCTTTCCCATGAAGTACGTCTGAAGGAGGAGGGGTGTGATGAAAGTATTTGGGGAATTCATACTAACCAAACCTACGCTGTCTGACTGCTCTCTCTCTCTCTCTCTCTCTCTCTCTCTCTCTCTCTCTCTCTCTCTCTCTCTCTCTCTCTCTCTCTCTCTCTCCCCAATGGCTGTAGAGAGGCTCTACCCAAATAAGGCTGGGCTTTTTGACTAGAGAGAGAGAGAGAGAGAGAGAGAGAGAGAGAAAGAGAGAGAATTGTGGAAAGGCCATGCCCTTTTAGGGATGCGGTTTCCTTTTTCCTTGCCACACTGCCTCCTTTCCCTTTCTCCCTCACTCCTTGTTTTGCAGACTGGTGAAGTAATTTTGGTCTTTTGAAGCCGGCACTTTTTAGAGGGAGGACCTTGTGAATCGTATACAAACACTCACTCAAGCATCCGTGCTCAGCCACACAAACGCTCGAATAGCACACAGAGGATTGAATCTCCTATCCTTTAACACAGTGAGTATGACTTGCTCTTGTTTCAGTTCCATTGTATGAGACGTAGTCAGCCAGACTGGTAGGTGGACAGTCATAGATATCAACAGGTAGAGGCTATTTTTTGAGCTGGCTCGACACATGTTAGTCAAGGGTTGTTTTTCCTTAGAACATTATGCTATTGAAACATTAGTAGACAACAAATGTGAAAATATATATTTTTTGTAATCAGAATGTGTTCTTCATACCGTTAAGACTGAAGTCCTTAAATCAGCATTACATCCTCCATTTGAATGTTTCTTAAAATTCCAGTTTCTGTGTCTCTGTTAAAAGGAAGATGAAGATTACCTCTCTTGGTTGGTAAAATGAAGATAGCCTCTTTTGATTGTTCAGGTTTTCATCAGGCTGTCAGGCCAAATTGTTAAAAGAATAAAAACAGTTTTGTTTACCTTCTGCAACATGTCAACGTATAAATGCTACCTAACTGTTTTGAGAGATAGTGGTGGGGGTGATGGGGAGCTAAAACAAGCTGAGAGGTAACATATATACAGCCTGTTTGCTTTAACAAATGATCCACTGCCATACATGGGCTTCAGATACCAATGAGTTCAGAAGTATGTGTCACGAAGGAGACACATACTCACTGAAGACACAGGCAGCGATCTGAGTCAGAAAGGCAGACAAACCATATACAATACATAAACATATTACATTAAGGCTATTAATGCTTTAATTACAGACATAGCAACAGATTAAGCAGAATTGTGACGAGAAAGGCTTTAGACATCTGTGGCCACAGTATAGGTCCTACGACTTAATAGACTTAAGGTAGGGTTACCCATAGCTACAGTCACGCCTCTGTGGACAGTAGCAGCAACAGCAGCAGATAACACTATCTACACTGCCAGTCCAGTGGCAGAACTCATTCAGAGCTAGAGGCATATATTTACAGGGCCTGCATCATTCATTACCAGAGTCATATACAGTACATACATTACACAGCTCAATCAGCAGTCTGTGTTAATAGCAGCCTTAGGCCTAACCAACAACAGCAATACAGAGCGTTATACGCACGGCTGTTATAGCTTGTTGTTTTTTTATGAATCTGCACTGCACCCGAACCCATTTAAAAGACTGTTAGTGCACATAAAGAAAAATAGACCAGAGCCACATGATGAAGTGGTTGAGCCAGTGTTCATGCCATGGCATATGGAGTTGAGAAAGTGCTGCTGTAGTCTTTGCACCAAACTGTTATCCAGTGGTTGAGCCTGTTAGCTTCTTCCAACAGGATGCATTACATCATGCGCTCTCTGGCAAACGCAGCTCACCGCGCTGACCACAGCCCTCATGCTGGTTTCCTGCTCTGGTAGTGGCCAGTGTTGCCATTGGTGACGCAGAATAAATAAAAACACTACAGTAGATTTAGGGCTATTAAGGCTGATGGGTGTCATGAATATACAAGAAACCAGATGCTATAAATACTGTGTGCAGTAATATCTTGTTGGAATGTTAATGGTGATTTTGCATGTGTAGTGAATGTTATCTATTTCATTATGGTAATAGTCTGCTGTGTTAGGCACAACAGGCACAGCCCACAGCAAGACACACAGAAGCTTTTATAGCAACTGCTGTTAGGTTATTAAGACTGGTCTTGGTCCCAAAAGTAGGCTAACAATGGGACACTAGAGGTTACCGCAACTGCAGAAATGAAAACCAGGGCTTAGCTAACGGTTGGAGAAACTCATGTGATGATAGAGCCATTCTCTCCTCTCCTCTACTCTGACACCACTGATACAGTTCACTCAGCTATATTGCTGAGATGATATCTATTATGGTAATAATGAATTAGAACTGTGGTCCATGCAGGGCTTTATGACAGGACTAGAAGCCAGTAAAAAAACTGTATTTCAGAACATATGAGAAAAACATTTAAACCATAATGTTTTTTTCTGTAATAACACATCGTAAAGAGGGTAATGATGACTTTGTGTGTGTATCGACTGTGCGTGTCAGAGAGAGAGAGAAAGAGAGAGAGAGAGTAGATAAGAGAAAAAAGTGAGTGAGAGAGAGAGAGAGAGAGAGAGAGAGAGCAGATAGAAAAATAAATAGACAATCACACAGGCAGACAGACGGAGAAACTTTTCTGAAAGACACTGGAGAACTAGTGCTGGTTTGTAATGTGGTGAACATGTGTGCTTGATATATTGTGGTCTGTGTGAAACTCAGTGGAAGGGACAGAATATCAACCAACTGACTGGTGGTCACACTTCTGGGCTGCTGGCCAGTCCTAGTAACTCCATTAGCACATAGACAGGATACAGACATGTCTACATGCCTGTCAGCTTAGGTTGACCGACTTGCACATGAAAACCTGGAATACATTCTTGACCTTGAATGTATGCAGAAAGAAGAAATCAACTGAATAAATATTGCCAATCAGTCTAAAACAATCCCCAGCCAGTGCGGACAGGACAGTCACCTATTAAGACAAACTCTGGGTTGTAACTTTTAACCTTTTGCATTCAACTTTTAAACCCACCAGGAACAGGAAGTTCAAGTGACCCGACATCAAGATGGCATCAAAGGTGATGGTGCAGGCGGCACTTTGATATGTGCTTCGCACCTGGCTGTTGGCCCAAATGCATATACATAAGCAAAGAGGAAAAATAAAAGCTCTGGCAGTGACGAGGCTTGTGATGAAGGATGAGAGAGAATGTGTGATGCAGAATAATTGGTGGCTGATACAAAGCTCCCATTGTACACCCCTGCCAGCGCAGACATGCTGGACTGGTGTACAATCAGAGACACAAGGCTATTGGTTGGCAATCCAATCTGCGTTGTTGGGAGAATACAGGGACTTGAGTGCTGATTACTAGTGCTTATGTACACGCCTTTGACTTGCATGTCATCCGTATGTCTGTCGTTGTACACGCAGGGAGTATGTGCGTGTGAGAATGTGACATGTATCTCAAGTAATTTGCATGCCTCACGTTTGTGCTGTCCGATGTTTAGAAAGCAAAACAACAGCGTACATTCACAATATGCATTCTGAAAGTGTTTTGGTAAAGATATACTGTATACACACAAGGCTGTATATTGGAGAAATGCAGGTAAAGGTTATTGTTTATGCTTTCTGTATACAATTGCTTTCGTGGAGTTAAATATAAGATATTGCTTTTAATATGTTCGCCTTTTACCTTGTCCTGCCCATGAATCAGTTGATTACAGTAACTGATCTCTTCCTCTCCACCATCCTCCTCCTCCTCCTCCTCTTCCCCGCTTCTCAGGACGTCGGCATGGCTAACAAGGGCCCATCTTACGGCATGAGTCGGCAGGTTCAGGACAAGATCGCCAGCAAGTATGATCCCGAGCTGGAGCAGATATTGGTGGAGTGGATCAGCTTGCAGTGTGGTTCTGGTGTGGGAAAACCTGATGATGGGAAACTGGGCTTCCAGGCCTGGCTCAAGGATGGTTGTGTGAGTATGCTTGGTTTGCAGGTTGCAAGATACTGTACTGTAGATGAACTAGCCTTTCGATGAAAATAACCATGTATTCCAGTTTTATCACTATTGTAAACTTTCCAATATTTCTCTGTATAGAAACAACCACACAGTATGGAACAACTACATGTGCACACTATCTGTGCAAACTGGCTGCTAATCAACCCTTGATGCTCATGATAATATCATTGTTCATATTCTTTATTTCATATACTTCCTCTATCTCATGATTCTCCCCCCATGTCCCTACGCCACCTGTGCAGGTGCTAAGTGAGTTGATCAACAGTCTGTACCCGGGAGACAAGCCCGTCAAGAAGATTCAGCATTCCCCCATGGCTTTCAAACAGATGGAGCAGATCTCCCAGTTCCTCAATGCTTCTGAGAAATATGGTGTGACCAAGACTGACATGTTCCAGACTGTGGACCTCTGGGAAGGTCAGTTGTCCCTCCTTGAGCATCCTGTCCATTAACCAAAAATGGACACCACTGAATAGCTTTCAGCCAGGAGAACACATTTTTCAAAGTAGAAATAGTTATTTAGGGCCTTACCTTAATTAAGCATTGAAAAAACACAGTTGAACTTCCTCTTCTAGCTGAAATGCAGTTCATTTTGTGGACAGTTGTTTCAAACATTCGCAGTAATTTCTAAGGGTGATATACTGGCAGTACCATTTAATTCTGCATTAAGCTTACTTGTGTATAGTGGGGAAAGACATATGGTCATATGGTTTGATTAGAAACACCTTCCTCTGATGCCTGCATGGTGGCTGTATGTATCCTGTCAGGTAAGGACCTTGCAGCCGTGCAGAGGACTCTGTCAGCCCTGGGGAGCTTGGCTGTCACCAAGAATGAAGGCACTTACCGTGGAGACACTAACTGGTTCTTCAAGTGAGTTCCATGAAGAAACAGATAATGCCTTGCCCAGAATGTCACATTGGATGCTTTATTGTTGTTTCTCTTAACCACTTCCACCTCCACTGACTACTGTATGGTTCTGGTTCCAATTATTCTGTTGTTTGCAGAAAAGCCATGGAAAACAAGCGTGATTTCAGCGATGACCAACTAAAGGCGGGGAAAAGCGTGATTGGCCTACAGATGGGGTCCAACAAGGGGGCCTCTCAAGAAGGCATGAGCTACGGTCGACCCCGGCAGATCCTCTGAAGGCACTGAGCCACAGATATCCAAACCTCTCTAGGCCCGCTTAGATCTTGTAAGAGTCCAGCCCTTGCCCTCACCAAACCGAGCTGCTCTCAATTGCATATGTGCTTCAGAACTCACTGACTTCATACTGTATAGTACCAACCATGCTCAAATCCCTTCTGAGATGCTTGTTTAGTCTACCGACGCAAATCAGTTTGATCCCACACCCTGTCATTCTTGCTAGTAACAAGTCTCTCAATAGTCCTTTAGCTCCTAAAAACAAGAACTAGCTGCTGTATAAATAAGTCAGTACATGTACTGTTGGTTGGTAGCTAGCTTGCTTTAAGCATTATGAAGTCCTTCCTTCTCATACGCTGTACTGTCAGAAACAAGCCAAGGACCAGATAAGGGGCCATTGTTTACAGTAGGCCCTCATACTGAACACATTTCAGAATCCCAACCTACAATTTTTCGAAAGGGCGTTTTGCATTCTGTATAAAAACATCAAAGTATGCCAATAGATAGAAGGATATCCTATGCAAAGTAAATACAATCGAGGGCATATAGTCCTGATGGTTAACTGCAACAATAAGCATTATTCATCACTCCCTGCAAACTGCTATGCCTGCTGTATCAGCTCCCATTATTTTGTACATTGTCTCATTAAATAATGACTTTGAAATACTGCATGAGTTGACTGAGTTTATGCAATTGTAATTGCACGATTTAGGGCGATTTACCATAATCTAGGTTTAATTTGACTTATTATTAAAATGTTTAAAATGTCTGTGATATTATAACGTGTGTATGTTGCACGATTTATACCGCATTAGGAAATAAAGGATATTCTACCAACAACCATTTTATTATTAATCACCTGTGACTTGCACAGCAATACACAGCCTTCAACCTCACTCCATTAATTTACATAAAAAATATAATTCTGTAATACTTTTAAAAATGTATAGAAAGCCTTAAATAAATAAAAAAAGTAGGCACATGTGCAAAAAGTACACCAGCCAAAAAGTACAGTATTGGAAAGAAAGAAAAAAAAAATCACACAGGGTATTTAAAGCCTGCTTCAAGTATTTAAAGAACTAGGTGAAACCTATAGTAACCAACACAAACTAAAGTAACCCTCACAACATACACATGTACAGATCACACACACTCACTCTTCAGCAATTCATACCAGTGCACACAATTTTTCTCATGCCAGAAGGGAAAACCCCAAGGATTACACCGGTTTGGATACAAGGTCACTTGCAGAATACAGAGAGGGCCCTGGCACCCTCGTTTCAGAGTCCGCTTCACCGCGGCCCACTCTGGCCACTCCCACCGGTAGGGGGACGAGGATGTAGTGGGCGGAGAGCGGTCCTTCCAGTAGGTATGCGCTGGCCAGATGCTATGTGGCTCCAGTCATGAGAGGCACTTTGACATCAGAGGTCAGCATTTCAAGCAGCTCTGTCTCAGACTCCTTCCTACTCCCCGCTGAGCCCATGCCTGAGTCCTTCCCATCGTCCTCTCCGGCCACCCCGCCCTCGCACTCCATCACCACAGTCTCCTCCATTGCTCTTCTGGGCCTGCGCCCCTTCCTGGTGCGCTGGCGGACCTGCCTCCTGGCCAGGCACAGCAGCTCCCTCAGGCTCAGGTGGGACATGTTGACCTCCATGGTGTAGTACAGAGACCAGAAGAAGGCAAAGCAGCCCAACAGCAGCAGGAACTGAGAGAACGTTGGATTTAGTTACTTTAGAGACGGTGTACACTCTATTCTCTAATGCAGTGGTTTAGTTACTTTATAGACAGTATACACTCTATTCTCTAATGCAGTGGTTTAGTTACTTTAGAGACAGTGTACACTATCCTCTAATGCAGTGGTTTAGTTACTTTAGAGACAGTGTATACTCTATTCTCTAATGCAGTGGTTTAGTTACTTTAGAGACAGTGTACACTCTATTCTCCAATGCAGTGGTTTAGTTACTTAAGGAGGAGAAATGTTGCAATAAAAAGCCAGAGAAGACAGATTACCTTCAGGCTGTTGGAAGTGAAGGGGTTCACTATCTCTGGAGGAATGTCCAGACCAGGGGAGCAAGGCAAAGAGAAGCTGCTGTCCAGATACTGGCCACTCATTGCCTCCTTAACCTGCCTGTTTGAACCACCACATAGCCAATCAGCACATAGAAGATCAACAAACACATCTGTGATGAGGGCCAATCAGATTGACTTCCCAAAACGCAGCAGTGTTTCACAAATGTCACAGATTTATTTATAGTAATTGATTGAAGTGATCAATATATCCATTTTCAACTGATACAGTATATTCTGATGTTTGCTATCATTATTTTGTTCTTGTTTATTCCTAGAGAAATTAGACATACACTGCTCAAAAAAATAAAGGGAACATATCCTAGATCTGAATGAATGAACTAATCGTATTAACTACTTTCGTCTTTACATAGTTGAATGTGCTGACAACAAAATCACACAAAAATTATCAATGGAAATCAAATGTATCAA
>JAODLL010051775.1:0-19247 GCA_026546735.1 Forbesichthys agassizii
CTGGTGAAGCAGTGAGTGATACACAGGGCATAAAGCTATGTGTGTGTGGTGTGTGCGTGTGAGCGAGTGTGAGCGAGCATGTGACCACAGCAGTGTGCTATGTTAAATGGATCGACAGTATAATATATTATATCTGGTGAAGCTGAAGTGAAATCACGTTCAATATTACAGTTGTATTTTCATGAGGCAAACACCACAGTGGTATTATTTTAGTTAACAGAAAACTGGACAATAATGTAATATGTGCTTCCGCTGTTTTCCTTTCAAAATGGTTTACAGTAAATGTAAAATGAGTCCTAGTGAAAAAGTCCTAATTCACAACAGTGCACTAATTTTCTTCAGAGACATGGCTGAAATGACAGTATGAATCTCAGTAAAGTGGCTTGGGGTTAAAATGTCAACTCGTCACTATTACTGTACAGTATATAATGTCAGCATTGTCTGATTTCGCGCTGCAATTTGTCTGGCTAAATGTGCTGCGCCCTGCGTCCATTTTGAATCATCTAAAGTTGCTCAAGTGTTCTCTTGGCTCTCTGCATGAGGGATGGACTAATGACCTGGTCAATTGATTTACGGGGTGTCTATTTTGTGGATTGGAAGTGGAGACGTGGAGAATAATGGAAGACAGGAGCACTTACGCTTCCATTTAAATGTATCTCATTTAGGCATCTTTTTAGTCAGGTGAAAGCGTTTGGGGTGAGTGTTAGGATGGATACAGTACTCTACAGCAGTGTGCCCATTATATAGCTGATTCCAGAGTGCTCACTAGTCAGACAACTAACCCACTGGACAGGCTGTACAGTACCAAACTCAGGTATATTCTACTTGTGTATAACAGTCCTAGCTGGCCTTTCCGATGCCAAATCCATAATGCTGTTTCCATTATCCGAACCAAACTCTCTCCTCCAGATTTGAATCATATTTAAATGCATTGTGATTGTATTGCTGCTAGGGTCAGACTGGGAGGCATATATGGCGTGTAGAGATAAGCTCTCTAATACATCTTTTAATGTAATGTTTCCTTTTATTTTGCTTTTTTTACATCACATGGCCTCATTTCATTACTCTGCGCAGAATAAAAGTGCAACATTTGAATAAGGCTTTTAGTGCGCAATACTGTACATCAACACAACAATGCCACACAACACAGACAAGCACGCAACTCTATCTCTCCCCGCAGTCCTTGTGCGTGGATGAGGAGAGAGCACATAAACTTTAACAATGACTAGCTGTGTATGGTGAAGGGGAAACCAAACAAACAACATGGGGGCACATAAACATGGCTCGTGCGTGCCAGTCACCATGGGCAACTCACCTTGCAGTGCCATGACGGCAAGAGGTAGAAGCACATGAACAGCCATGATCCTGACAGGGGAAGGGCTGTCGGCTCTCACGGATACCAGCACACGCACACGCACACACACACACACACACACACACACACAGAGAGAGAAAGAAAGAGAGACAAACACTGATGCAGGCTTTCCCGCCTGAGAGAGAGAGACGACACACACAGCTTTTCCAACTGCTGGATCTCAGGGAGCTATGAGTGGAAGCGGTTGACCACTCCTTTCGATCAATTGCGATGTGAAATCCAAGAGGTAGTACGTTCTCAACCCCAACTGCCTCCACTCCTGGGAGGTACAACCATCTAAGACAATTGCCTCTCCTCCACGGGACAGGGTGTGTCCTGTCCTGTCTCCTGTGAGCGCTGGGTCTGATGGGGGTCCGCTTTGCAGTTGTTGTAGCAGCGACACACTGTTCTTAATCACGCTCTTCAGCAGGAAAATATCTGAGTGTGTGTGTGTGTGTGTGTGTGTGTGTGTGTGTGTGTGTGTGCCTACACAAAGCCCTGTAACCGCAGGAGGATTCACTCTGGGTCTCAGGTTTCAGTCTGGCGTGGAGTAAATTCAACTGCGACTGGCAATACTGTAGAAGGTTCTGGAAGACTTGATGGTTTGATGATGATATTTTCAGTGTCCGAACGGATTTGTGCATTTAATAGAAGACAGAATTTTGCAATAAGCTGACATGACTTGCAGGCTAGTCAGTAAATATCACTTACAGTCCTCTGCGATTTGGCAATACTTATTTTTTTGCCTTTACCGTGCATGACACTGATATGACCTGAGCAAGATAAAATGTGTCAGACTGTATGAGAAAAAAGTTTTTTTATACTTTATTATTGCTGCCTCTTACCAATATTATTGCTTTGGTTGTATGGTCTGAATAGCATCACCACAGCTACATCTGGTATGCTACATCTGGTGTTTAAATCAGGCTATACCATACAGTAGGCTATAGACAATGATGTAGAGATTCCTGACTGGCATGTATTTAGAGAATATATGTACAATCATATCAGGTTTTAGAGCTTCTATATATTGTATAGCTTATGTAAAGTATAAGAAATGATCTGGCATGAATTCCAACAGTGTAGGCTAGGTAGGCTATTCAATGATGTGACTATTTATGTCACGTGAGTGGATTATATACAAAAAGAACAAGATAGTCAAAGGGATTTAAACCAACGCACTAATATAAATCTGTCCAAATGAATATAATTGGAGAGATTGTGTCAATTGTATTCCTTTTCAATAATCGAGAGTCAGCTGTATTACTCAGCAGAGCAGTGATCTGTGTTTTTTCCTACCGTTACCTCTGTTTCAAAATATCGGAACCGCGCCGCGAATCTCTTTGAAGTATAGTCCAAAAAAAAGGTTAGGGGTGAACAGTAGTTTTTTCTTCCAGTTATAGGCAGGTGTCTCCGTGACTCCGTCACACTGGGATAAGCCTCTGTCGCGGGACAAAGCGTGGCGTGCTTTGTTTTGACTCAGGCACGACGAAACGCTTTCACCTCTCTCGGGATAAGACACATGCACAAAACCATATTGAGGAGATCTGAATTTTCTGGAGATGACCGGGAGTCCGGGACACCAAACAATTGCTGACGTGCCTGCGAAATTACGTGCCGCTGAACGTTGACGCGTCAGTCAGTGTTTGGGATGGGGAGGCCACACAGGTTTAGGTAGGGATGTGGATGAAGCGGGCGCGGACTGATGCATTGCAGCACAAGGGCAGTCAGAGCGCAGAGAGAGAGGGAGGATGGGAGAGAGCTGTTGTTATGGCAACATGATATTTTGTCCCACAAAAATCCCCACGTGCTCGCAGCCCAGGCTAAATCCTCGTGATAAGTGAACCATGTAGTGAAATTCAGAAAATACTCAAATAGGCCTAAGTGAGACATTACTCACTTCTAGGCCTATTCAACGTTATTATGTTGCTCACAGCTTCTAAAAATGCATGTGGATATTATTAGACCTACTATTATGGTCTGTAGTACTTGTAATATTCAAGTACAAAACAAGTTAGAAACTCTGTTATGTCAGGAGTGCATGCACACACACACACACACACGCAAGCACGCACGCACGCACGCACACACACACACACACACACACACACACATACACACACAAATACTGTATGCATTCCCATTTAATTCCACCAGGTTTACGGTTATGACTGCTCTTATGCATTGACACAAATGGGAGCTAGACCTCTTGTCTTTAATTCACAGTAATTCACCCTGTAACTTATATTTTGTGAATTCACATATTATATGCACATACTGTACATACATACATACATACATACATAATATATGTACTGTATATATCTGCATACATCATTTTATTACCACCATATACAGTAGGCCTCGCCCAACATGCAGTATACAGTACAGTGTGTTAATAGCATTGTCTCTGATCATAAATAATGTTATATACAGTATATGCAGCACTGCAAACGCTCTGTTTGCTGTCTCCTGTCAGGTCTGGTTCAGTAGAACCCGCATTACCAGAGCAGGGCAAGAAGCAGGGCCATAAGCACCGATGCAGGAACCACCAGGAAAGCCAAGTACAGTAGCCATGGTTCTGAGTATGCTGGCATCTGTACAGGCTCTGGAAAACACACAAACATTGGTTTAAGACCTTATGCTGTAGCATGCTCCTGCTTGCGAATGTGCAGGGATTGTATAAGGTTTAGACTAGTGACCCAGCTCCCAGACCATTCTAACCAGTTAAGTTTATGAGATCGTAAAGTGTTATTCTGAAATGTCCACGTGTCAAAGGCTTCAAGGATGCCTATGAGAACAGCATGTGTACGGCTTAATATGAATGTATTGAAAAGCATACTACACAGATGAGATTTATAGCATACTGAAGACCATCGCAATTGCTCCATACACATTGTACGATCAAATAAACCTTGATTCACTCAGTTAATCTTGGAGTTCTTCTTGATCAAGCAGAAACGTCAAACCATAAATCATATTTATATGCTGCCCTTAAAGGGCTTAATAAAATAAATGTCAGTGCTTGTCTTTACTTTAAAAGGAACAAGCACAGTACCATGTTAATGGATTTCAAAACATTGCTGGCTATTTATTGCTTTAAACAGAAACACTGTTTAAATTGAAATAATCAATGTGTTGTGTTACAGTGTGTATCAGGGAGGATATAAAATGCACAGGAGCCCTCTGAACTGGGACCTGAAGACCCTTGATGTACGTACCACTGATGTTATGGTGAAAGATTTCCGTAAGGATTAAAATGCTGTTCAGGTGAAGCTGACATTCATATTGCCCTGTGTGTGTCAGAGTAATGTTCACAGAGAGTGAAACATAAGGAAAACCTTGCATGTTGTCTCTCGGTTCAGATTGAAATATTCTGAGTCCACTGTATGACATGGACAAATGAAACCCTGGATCTGGTGACACATTTATGGTACAGTGGAGTTGAGTTCTGTTCTCCTTGGTGATATTAAAGTACATGGTATCTGAAATGAACAAGCATGAATAAGCAAACATGCACATACAATTACACAGAAATAGAAATAATAAACATTTAAGCCTACACCTTGAATGTTTTTTAGGGGTTTATACTGTTATATTAGCGGCACATGCAATACCATTGTTAATCATACATTCTTTTCATTTTCAAAAAAATTACTCAAAGTATCTCAAGAATAATAACTTCATATTTCAAATGAATGAGAAACGTCAAAATAATAGTTTAGTTTCTCACAATTTTGAGAAAGTTATAGTGTACTGTCTGTGAAAAAAAATATGGGTAGAACGCTTTCAGTATATGGTTGAACTATCATGAATTAAATTAATTACAATATATCTTAAGCACATCAGAAGCATCAGATAAATGAAAACGTGAACAAATCCTTAGGATTCTTAGGAAGTATCCTAAGAAAGAAACAACTTTTTAAAATATAATATCTTTAACAGGCTCACACAGGCTACTTACCATGAATTCTCACTACAGTCCCATTTCCTACAACTCTCTCAGATCCTTTTCCATTTGTGCAGACTGAAACCTTACATTTGTATGTCCCACTGTCAATCCACTGGATGTTCTTGAACAATATGGAAGTGTTTGTGGACAAGTTGTCATTCTTTAGAAGCTCCACGCGGCCCTTATATTTGTCAGTAATAGGCCACAGGTTGAACCGCATTACTGACATGTTAGAACTTAAATATTCCCAATACAGAATTGAGTGTGTCCCAATACAGAAGTCAGTGGAGTTAATAAGATGGCACTGTAGTATTACATTGTTCCCCAGTGAAGTCACAATCACTGGTGTTTGTTCAACCATAACGTGTGCACGTGTACCTGGAAACAAATTTAGGTAAACAATAGTTTAAGACCTTATTCATACCTGGCCATTAGGCATATAGCGCAGAATATGTAAAATGTTTGCTACAATACACAATAGGCTACAATAGACCTAGTTAGTTATTTTCTGTTTGCTGGAATTAAATTTAGATCAAGTTTACCTGAGAGCATTGTGTAGAGCAATATTTGTGTCTCCCATATTAGGTTTCGATGCAAGGAGGCCATACTTTACTCACATTTTAAACCTTTTTGTATTTGAGTATGGAGGTTGTGTGGTTATGTTGCCTAGGCCTACTCCTCCACATCCTGTTATCACAGAGATTAAAATCAGCCCCTTTAGTTCACACATTTCAAAATCTGAATATTTTATTACCATTTTTTTCATCAAACTTGAAACATACATTTACAATTATAATTAGGTAATTCAGCAGACACTGTTATCCAAAGCAACCTTCAACTACCATGTATTATGGTAAATTGGACAATTTGGTCAGGACTGAGTTGTACAGTAAAACAGAACCTTCTCTAATCAAGGTAATTATCAAATGTTTATTGAATAGAGGAATAGGCTACTACATATACCACATAAAACTATGCATTCATGTTTATTTAACCGGACCCTGTAAATAGATGGGTTTGCAGTAGTCGAGTCATCATCCATTTTCACACTTGAAACAACAGTATATCTAACACAACACAAGCACACAAAAAATATAAGTAAACCAATTAATGAATGTTGCTTCCACATAATCTGACAAATATTGCTATGACTTAATTGTTATGGCTGCTGGAACCAGGCTGGAACACATTCCTGTAACTGTGTCTGTCTGATGTACAGGAACACTGTACACCAGTTTCTTTAAAGATAGGTTTCCAAACCATGACACCAAAGAAAAAGATTAAATGGATTTACTGCATATGGATGTGTGGGCATATGTCTTCTTCATATGTCATGTATTTTTTCTTAGATCTTAATTATAGGATTAGGACTTTTATTCTGACTAACAATAAATAATATATACGGTACTGTTGGCCTTATTTTTACACCTGCTCTGACACATGTTTTTGTAGAGGATAAATGGGATTAATAGGGAAGAACTTCCTGAAGTTCCTGGGCTTTTGGTCACAGATTATTTAGCAGGTAATAGACATTGTGCATAATAATTATAGTTTAAAAAGGTTATTTTCTAAAACTGCTTCCTATGGCCCTATCATTCCATAAAGGACTGTTAGTCTTTGAAAAGTTTTTTTTCTTTCATCATAAATTGGCTTTAGGCATTGTGTGTTACTGTAACATACACATTGTGAGCGTTTATTGAGCAGAATAAAAGGAGGAATGGCACGCAAAAATGTTGGCTAATGTATAGGTAAAGTAGACTACATTATTTCAAATAAACTCCATTTACCATGCCTCCTTCCATTTTTACGTAAAGCGTTTTACGTTAGCGTTGGCAAATCCAACATGGAGGACATAGTAGCTGTAGAAAAGAACCCGGTATGGATTTATAAGATTGTGTCAGATTTCTAGATTTTATATATCTGTATACATTTCTAAGAATATATTTAATATCTGAGTTCTGGTGAAGAAGTAAACCACGTTTTTTCTTATGTTTATCTATATTTTATCTTTCGATTACTATTCTAGTGGTGCCAATTCATTTTACAATAGGCAATGTAAATGCTAAGTCATGCAATAGCCCAAGATGTTATTAGCTGCACGCATTTAGCTTGATGTCGGCAAACCTCACCGTGAACAAATAGGTTATTCTTTCTAAACAGGTCTAATGGATGAGTCTTTATATGTTTTGTTACTTGCTATAGTGGTATATTAAGTAAAAATAGTTCGCGTTTACTTAAGCTATTTTACAGCTATGCTGTGTACCAGCTAGCATCTGGCAAACAGTACGGTACTACAGCGCAGCTAACAGTACCAGTAGTACGGCAGTTGTTTACTTTAGGTGTTTGTTAACGACTTGATATTTTTTGCGAAGTATTAAGACTTAACTTGTGCTTAATATTGTATTATTCGTTGTTATTTTGAGCTGCTAATAATAAGCTCACACGAAAATGTTGACTAGTAGAAAAACAAAACAGCAAAACCGTCAAACGTACGTAATGTACTGCGGTGTGTTTTCGTTTATATAATGTGTGAGTAATTATTGTACACAGGACGACGTGCCAACTATGTTGAGCTCCAGACCTCAGACGGGCCTCTCCTTCCTGGCACCAGAACCAGAAGATATTGAGGATCTTTACAGTCGATATAAGGTGTGCCAACATGATCAATATTACAATACTTAGTTTATCATGTTAGAAACTAAATGCATATCAATAAAGTAAGTAACACATTCTTCGTTGGTATGTGAAATGAACCACACTGTACAATGCAATTGTTCACTCGTGGTAATGCAACATATCAAGGGAATTACTACTGCAGCTAGAACATGTGTTCAACTTCCTTGAGATTTTAAACTTGAATTGGCCATCTTGCTTCTTTTTATCATCGCAGAAGTTGCAACAGGAGCTTGAGTTTCTTGAGGTGCAGGAAGAGTATATAAAAGATGAACAGAAGAACCTAAAGAAGGAGTTCCTCCATGCCCAAGAGGAGGTGAAGAGGATACAGAGTATCCCGCTGGTCATCGGCCAGTTTCTGGAGGCTGTGGACCAGAACACTGCCATTGTTGGCTCTACCACAGGTATTAATATAAATGTATTTGATCTCAGTGTTTTAGTAGGAACATATGATATAATCAATACTATTTATGACCTGTAACAATTGCTAGTACTGCTACAACTGCTTAACTTTTGACACTGTTTTGTATGTCGTTATCTCTTTTATCAGATGTTTGTCAGAGTTTATGAGGTTCTAGTTTAGTGTTTCTGAACGTGGGCGGTCGGGGGCGCAGGAAACACCATTTTGGAAAAGGGGGCATTTAGGTGCCCTTGGGGGGAGTTTGCTTTTTGGCGAGTTTAAACCAAATATTCATAACAATACGAATTTAAACTATTAACTACTTTAAAAAACTGGTGTACAACCAGGGTTTTGGCTGTGTAGGCTAAAGGAGTAGGTCAATCAGCCGTTTTCGCTTTGAGCAGGGCCTGAAAACAATGTAACTATTTTACTGGACCAATCCACAATCCAAGAGGGGGAGGGGGGACCTTCCCTGTGAAAACATGTAAGCACAACACATAACAGGGTTATGTTGTCTATGAATTACACAGGTAGTCAAAATGTCATTCAAACTCCATCAAAAATCTGCTAAATGAGTTCTGCCATTAGCCTACACCTCATGGTGTGCCCAAAAGTGATATGTTTCACAGTTAACAAGCACAACATGTTAACCTAAGTTTTGGAAAGTTCTAGATGCACAGCTTCCATTTGCTCTCCTGTTGCAGGCTCCAATTATTATGTGCGCATCTTGAGCACCATTGACAGAGAGCTTCTGAAGCCAAATGCCTCGGTGGCCCTACACAAGCATAGCAATGCCCTGGTGGATGTGCTCCCTCCCGAGGCAGACAGCAGCATCATGATGCTAACATCAGGTGAGGCTCTCGACATAACAACGCCTTATGCTCCTGTTTGATCTCTATGATGCGACGGCAAGAATCCAAGTAAAACATGTTTCTGGTTTTAATTCTCTTGATGCATTTGTACACAATGTTTTAAATGAACAGGCTTCACAAATGCACGCAGTTGTAATAATAGTCACATATCAGCTCATGAATATATTGTTGCTCGTACATTTCTCCCTTTTACTGCTAGCTAGCTACACTTTTTTCTTAATGTAACCTGTGTTCTCCCCTTCAAGATCAAAAGCCTGACGTAATGTATGCTGACATCGGAGGTATGGATATTCAGAAGCAGGAGGTTCGTGAAGCTGTGGAGCTGCCCCTTACACACTTTGAGCTCTACAAGCAGGTGTGTTCACGATGTTTGTTGGCCTTTGCATCCGTACAGGCTTTAAACAAATAGGAGGTTGCACAAAATTAGTTTTTCTGTTGAAAGCTCTATTTGTCAAATAACAAAATTTTGTTACATCTCTGATAGTAATGTTTTTTTAACCCCCCTATTAAAATATTTAGGCAAGCCGTTCAAAATACTATTGTATTATATGTCCGTCTTAAAATCCTTTCTTCATAATATTCTGGAGAGATTTTTGTGTCTTAGTTACACCCTGTGTGCCAGATATACAGTTGAGTTGGCCATTGACAATCTCGACCAATGTCTCTCCTTGTGTTTGTCTCTCAGATTGGTATTGACCCTCCCAGGGGAGTCCTCATGTATGGACCTCCAGGCTGTGGCAAGACCATGTTGGCCAAAGCTGTCGCACACCATACTACAGGTAGGCCATTGCAGTCTAGTGTAATCAGTCACGTGTGAAAGATGTGTGTTCCATATTAGCATATTCTTCTCGTCCTTCCAGCGGCATTCATCCGTGTGGTAGGTTCAGAGTTTGTCCAGAAGTACCTGGGCGAAGGGCCACGAATGGTACGCGATGTCTTCAGGCTGGCCAAGGAGAATGCCCCGGCTATCATCTTCATAGATGAGATTGACGCCATTGCCACAAAACGATTTGACGCACAGACCGGAGGTACACGTTCGTCTGTTATTTGTATGCTTTGATGTATGTGTTGACGTAAAACATTGTTTGCATGCATTTGCCAGCTTGACAAGATAGTGGGGAGGTCAACATTCTACTAACATGTCTGTGAATTCGGTAAACCCAAAATATTATTGTGGTGCTGTGCAGCAATTGTGTTAAGATGACACTTACACATGACTGCATGTAAACAGTGTGTCCATTAGTGCTGGGACGATTAGTCGACGTAACCGACGTCACCGGTTACGTAAATACGTCAATTTGCTAAATGTACCGTCTACTCGGAAAAATATACCTATAACTATGCTCCGATCTGAAAATAGTGCCGTTAATGGACTATGAGAGGCAGCAATGAGCAACAAACGCGCCCAGTAATCCTGAGACCAAAAGAAGAAGACAAATGTGTGGCATGGTGTGTGTGTGTACCTACCCTTTCAAGTGAAGTTAAGCAAATGTCTCATGGTCTGCTAGCTGCCCATTCTCTGTACATGCTGAAAATTATAATCTAGTGTTTCTACACTGCCCTGGCTTTGTAATACGGAACACAAAGTGGTGCAGGCCGCACAACACTGTTACCAATGTGGGTGACACAGATTCTGAGGGAGCACCCTATGGCATCGACTGTATTTTTATATAATCAATAATGTAGTTATCCGATTAATTGGAAAAATAATCGATAGATTAATCGACCAAAAAATAATCGTTTGGTACAGCACTAGTGCCCATTGTCCCAACACATGCTATGTTGGGACAATGGACACTCGCTGGAGTACTGGACCCCAAAATGATTTCTTATTTCATCAATTACCCTATTCCCCCAACCCCAACAGCCTGAAAAGATGCACTTACATTTCTTCACAGTGATTGTCAAGTAGCTACAGAAAACAGTGTTCTACTGTAATAGTTTCCTATGCTGTGAGGTGCCCACCTAATAGGTCACCATAGGTAGAGTATCACATCAAAGCTTAATCTAAATCTCTTTTCTCTTGTAGCTGACAGAGAGGTGCAGCGAATCCTGCTTGAGCTGCTCAATCAAATGGATGGCTTTGACCAGAACGTCAATGTCAAGGTGAGCTACATAGAGCTCCTGTTAGACAGCTGTTTGATTTTCTTCTTCTTGATGTGTGCTTACTCTTTTACCCACAATGCACTTTATAAAACGGCAGTGCCAGACCACTAAGCCTCTTCTCCTGCCAACCATTTACTTACTATGCCAGTCACTGTGTATTCTGATTATTCTTTTCAAATGGACTACAGACTATTCTTAGTCTGTAGTCCCTTTTATTAAATTCTTTCTAGAATTATCCTCATGTTGGCAGATACATTTTTCATGAAGAAATAATGATGCTGTTGCTGTATTAACAATTATTTTATTTTAGCAAAACAAGTGTTTCTTTTCTCTATTGTTAAATTTGAGGAATGATAACGCTTGTGCTGTCATGTGTCTCACCAGACCTGGACATTTGATGCTAAGCCCCGGATCTTTTGATCCAACTGCAATTATCTTTTTTACTCCTCCTGATTATTTTGCATAAAGGCATAGCTGCGCGATTATACAGAAGTCTACTTGACCTTGCGTATCTTGCAAATCATAAGAATGCACCGCTACTTCACACAACTCCTACCTACCCTAACCAAACTATGGATGTGTGCAATAAGTTAGTTAAACGGTTAAGCGTTGCCTGCCTCGCCACCAGAAATACTAGTCGTTTTAAATGTAATTTTTCTGAAAGTAGTAGGTACTTTTTCTTGTTCACTGGGTCAGTCAGACTCTTCCTGTCTACAATTGACACGGTTGACGCTGGGAGTGAAGTTGGGAGCACATTGAATTTAACGCTTTCCAAGTGGCGAAACTGCGGGGACAGACATGGCTCACAGTGGATCAAATTAACAGATGGTGACTAACCCCGCTCCCATAACTTGACTCGGAGTAAACTTTTTAAGCACAGCTAGAAAACCGACTACTCAACTTTTCCTTGTTGGACACAGCAGGTACCAAACTAAACAACTGCTCAATCAGTTAACATTAAGCTAAGTATACTAGAGCTAGATATGAGTGGCCAGGAAAGACACAGACAACAATTATATGATGGAAAAACTGAGACCAACCACAGATTGGCTACAATATGATGGAGACACAAGGAAAGAGACAGAAATCAAAGACTAGGCTAAAATATGATGGAGACACCAAAAGACAGACATACAACAAAGGGTTAAAGACACCAGAAAAGACAGATAACGTTTACCTAGTGAAATATGAAGACTCCGTGAAAAACAAATAGTAGGCTATGTTAGGGCTGCACGATGTGACCTAAAATCAAAAACGCTACTAATTGAACATTGTACCTCAATTACGAGTAATGAACGTTTATTTCTTTTGCCTTTTGTTTTGCTGTAGTATTCAGCAGCTTTTGTAAAAACTTACTATTTGTAAAAGCATGATACTTAAGTGTTGCTAGCAATGGGCTTAAACATTAAATGATTAAAGATATATGGAGACATAATTATTATGTTAAAGAAAAATATATTGACAGGTTGATAAATGTGTGTGTATGTGACACCACCTGAGCTGCCGTGTTACGAGCCATTGTCGTGTAGTTTAGATTTGATTTTAGATTAGATTTGTGGAGGTTGATACCAATGGTGGTTACAGTAACAGCAGCGTTTTTCAGTAGATGCTTCTCATTTATTGATGTGCCTGGGATTGTCACGAGTGACCCGTGTCCGGGTCCCGACAAATAGGCTTATCTGTAAAACACGCGTCCTCCTGTTTACGTTGTGCTTGATTGAACGATTATAACTCTTAAAAAATCGACATAGGAAAATGACGTCGGTTAGATGTTCTGAATTTCGTTCTCGGTTAATCGTCCAGCCTTATGCATTAACAGAAAATGGTACAGGAGTTGTTACTGAAACGGAACAGTGTTGTTTCAAAAATGGGTCAGTAATGCATTTAGCTGTATTTTGCGCTTGAGGTTCGGTAGGTTTGTTTCTGGCCTCAGTCCGTAATCTCTTCAAACTAAAAAACGCCAATGTGTCTCACTAACGTTTGGTCTTTGTCAGGTGATCATGGCCACCAACAGAGCAGACACACTGGACCCAGCCTTGTTACGTCCTGGCCGTCTGGACCGGAAGATCGAGTTTCCCCTGCCGGACCGTAGACAGAAACGTCTTATTTTCTCCACCATCACCAGCAAGATGAACCTGTCAGAGGAGGTTGACTTGGAAGACTGTATCCTTAAAGCCTAAAAACAAAGATGATTATGAGATTGTACTTCCCCGAATCATTTAGCTATTTTGAGAGGTACAGTATATGTGAGTGAGGAAAAAAGTCAAAATGGTGTATGTGAAAAAATGTGTTAATAGGTTTTACGGTTAGCATGCCTACACATAATGTTGGGCAATTTCACCTCTGACGAGAGAGTACGTTTTGGCTCAACTGTCTAGCAACATATCAGTACCATGCTAGTAGGTTACAAATGATGTAATATCCTTGACTAATGTGCAGATGTGGCGAGGCCAGACAAGATCTCAGGAGCTGATATTAATTCTATCTGCCAGGAGGTGAGCAAAGATCATGTTTTTGTTTCAATAAGTAATGTATTGCAGTAGCAAAAAGAGCATCACATAGAACATGGAGTTTGATTCCCTCATCGGTACTGTAGAGACTGAATTCAACTTAATAACTGTCTTTTCAACCCAGGCTGGCATGTTGGCTGTGCGTGAGAACAGGTACATTGTCCTGGCCAAGGATTTTGAGAAAGCTTACAAGACTGTTATCAAGAAGGATGAACAGGAACATGAATTCTACAAGTAGACAGCCCACCCCCACACAGTTTGTTTTGAGTTGTGCTGTTGTCTGTATCTGAAATGTCTCCCCCCGGGGGATCTCCAGACCCTGACTTGACCCTGACATTGGGCTCAGTTTGCAGTTGGTGGCATTACAAGGCTCAATGTCAACTGGGGGCCTGAGATTCCACATTTGTAAAGACACACTGGCATACCGTATATACCCACTCGATGCAGTGGTTTTAAAGGCCCTCTGAAGGTTTTTGAATATATCTTATTTGACTGTAGGTAGAATAACTCCAGAGAGTTTGTAACTGTATGTATTCAATTCCTGAATCATTACTGAAAAAATACATTTAGAAATTTTCAATAAAATGTTATTCTGTTGGCTTGTCAGACTTGGTCTTCCTTCTCTGGGTATCACATCAAAGCAGTTCAGAAATATGTCGCAGTTCCCCCATAAACCACAAGGTGGAGGATGTTTTCTTACTTTAAATGTTTAAAGGCACTTGTTGACTTCTAGCCCATTAAAACAGTTGTGGATATTAATTTAGCTGGGGAATGATTGGATTTGTATACATACAAATAATTTTCTGTAGAGCAATGTGTTTAGGGACTTTCAATAATTTTTCCACAGAGTGGGAATAGTGTAAGAATCCACAGACATTTTTAAGATGGGGCATATTTGCTGTTGTACATTTCTGCACGTGACACAAGACATGCAGAGATGCATACATTAAGAGGAAATGTCACTAACCTTGAGTAAAAATTATTTATTTTATTTTCATCAGACCAAATGCTGGGATCATAATTGTTATAGATCCCATAATTTACAATTTCTAGTAAATTATGGGAGACAAAAATATTTTAAAAACATCTCTTTCCCAGCCTTCGATAAAGTTCAATTTGCATATATTTAGGTTGCATTTGATAATTCCCAAATAGTCGTTAGGGTTAATAGTAAAATACTCCTAACATTTTCTTTTTATGGTGAACAAATACATTAACCGGTTTCCCTAACTAATTACTTTTTCCAAAACATTGATAATACAATTACTAATCAAAGTAATGCTGCATTAAGAATGAGATGTCTGGTCCTATCAAACTTAGGCTAATGAAACCAACCTGTCCAATCATCTGGTTTGAGAGGCTACAATATTTTCACTTTGGCTTTGTTGACACTAAGGTAAATTATTGTTCCAATAGGTGATTCTATTCTAAAATCAGATGGCTACACAGGTTGACATTTTCCCGGAAGGGATAGTGATTGTGAAAGTAATATAGTAATGTAACTAATTACTTTTAATACCCAGTAATAAGTAAAGTAATCACTTTTTGAAGGAGTAAGTAGCTACCTTATTACAATTGCTGAGTAACTTGCCCAAACTGATGGTGAATAGATTACTGTCTTATGGTGGGAAATTAATAAAGTGTTGTCTGAGCTTGTCGGGATTTAAGGAATAATACCTTTGGGGGAAAATGTCATAATAATTGGCAAGATTTTATAGCAACCTATCGAAATAGGCTATTAAACGATCATTGTAAAGCCTTCCACATAGGCTAGCATGCTCCTAAATGTTATCTGATTAGTTTTCTACGTAATGGGTATTACGTGTATGAGTTATGTTTAGCATATATTCTCATTATTGAGAATATGAACCTTCTCTTCATCAGCCCTTTGCATGCAGGAAGAGGCGGAGACTATTGGCTGCTGTAGCCTACGGGACTCACGGTTTCTACTAAATGCTCTGTTCACCAGTACAGTCCAGCCTTCTCCAAGCAGATTCGGAAGGCGAGAATTGCATACACAAAATCTTTCTCACCATCAACTTCAACAAAACACAGCGGGGAATTATCTGGAGAATCTACTGCTGATAATTTATTATACAAGCTGGGTAAGAGTGACGCTCGTAAAATGTAAATTTACAGGAAAACCCACAGTTTATTGCTGTTTGTAGCTAGCTAGCTAGCTAACTATGGATTTTAGAGCATGAGTGTTAAGATGCTAGTTTCGCTGTCTCTTAACAGCTGGAAGAATGGGACAGATATAGTTTTATGTCGTAAATTAGGGAAACATGAATTGTGTCTGTCTCATGGTTTACAGCTGATACAAATCATCATAATAATCAACGTGGTACCTAAGTTAACATCATAGTTAGCTTCACAAGCTAGTTTATGTAAGATACACTTAAGTCTACAGTAGATACATACAGAACAATTAATTGAATGTATGTGACAAATCAAAATTGTTCAAGGCAATGAACAACTGTTACTGTTACCCTTAGTGTTTAATTGTACAGTAGGAGTACTCTGACAAGAATGTCAGAATAATAATAAAGTTTGATTCTGAAGATTTAAGATCATTTGTCAAGAACACTTGATAAATTGATACACATGTAATCCTTGCTGGCAATTAGACTGTCCTGTTCCCAAACTTGTTTTGTTAGTCTCGTTTCAGTCAGGCATGTTAACAATATAGAGGTTCAGGTTAACAAAAGGCCCGGACAGCCCCTCCCTCTCTACTGAGGGGGGACCTGTGGCTGTCGAAACAACTTACTGGTTTGGTTTAAAAAGAAAAAAAGTATTTATTTATTTTTTACTTCCTCATACTTATACATTGGTGTTGCATTACAGTTGCTGTTGGCACTTTGCTTAGTTTTTTCTACATTCTCTGGTAATCCTCAACTGGTATTGTTTGTTTTTAGTTTGTCAATCACCATAGTTTGTTCTGTCTTTTGCTACTCTAGTGTTGGGACTCATGATTCTCTTATTTCTGTTGGGGGTTTGTGCTCAAATGCAATTGTCTTTTGGTTCTCTTTGGCAATTACCAGTACATGCCCTCTTGAAGCTATTATGATCATCATACAGTGCTGTCCCTGTAGTTTTGGTTTTAGTCAGTGACGAACTCTACTCCATGGTAACTAAATTGGTGCCACAGGGAATAAAGACTTGGTGGGGAATGAAAAGGTAGTCTCTCTAGAATCAGACCAATGGAAATGGCCTTAGGGACATGTACCAGCTGCACCCTTGATGAATGGTCCAGGCACAGGAACGGTTGCTATGACAAGAACATTGGAAGGCTACTTGTTCTTATACCAACACCTTTTTTCCCCGAGTGTTTTTCAAATAATTTAGTTTCCTGATCCTGCTCAGTCTGGTGGAAATAGACCTTGCAAATGCAGAAGGAAATGCTAATGCCATGGTAGTCGGGTGATGATACTGTAGAGTAGAAGGCATGGCTGTTTGCCTTGTTACATTCAGCCATTATGTCTGTTTTTACATTGGGTTCAGAAATATTGACCTAACCTGCTCTAGAAACATGGGTTATATCCGGTTTAATGTAGTTATAAATCAGTATCTTTGTGAATCAACTGGTTGTCTAGTAGGACTGTAGTCAACAAAGTCTATGACTTGTTCATGTCTGGACTGTAGGTCAGTACAGGGGCTGGGCAATATGGACCAGAAGTCATATCTCAATATTTGTGGGCTGAATTGCGATACACACATTTTTGGTTAAACAGTAAAGTGCTCATAGGGCTGGATGATGTGCCCAAAATTTATATAACGATATACTTAATAATTTCGGTCGATACGGTATAATTGCAATATCGATATGAACAATAAAATCCTCAGAACACCTGGAGTACTTAAAAACTTCTGAAAAATGCATTTGCCAAGTCTATGAAACCTATGAAACTATATTTTAGAAATTAAAAACATACAAATGAATGTTCACCTTTTAGCAAGAGTCAGTGACTAGCGCTGTGGTCCCATGAATTAGACGTTCCACAGAAAACCTTAATTACAGACTGTAAAATGATTTGGCACCTGAAAACAGCACATACTGCTTTTGCACTGGCTGTAGTGCGAGTCATCACGCACATAGTTTCTATTCTGTTCACCTTGAATACAGCTGGCAGGGCTAAACTGACTTTATTCCCAAGGAGCACACTTGCTCTTAAATTAAAACATTTAGGAGCAGACACAACATTAAGAGTACAGTCAAAAATATGGGAGCAAAGTCGAATTTCAAACCAATCATAATCGTTATACAATTATTCACCTTTAGTATTTTGTTTTAATTGTATGATAATCCCTATAGTATTATGTCTGAATGGCTTGGTTTTTGACAAAGAAGAGAATATTAGGCCTACATTATCAGGTTTGACCATCATAAAATATCTGCTGAAGTAGATTTGCTTGTGACATGGTCACATAAGGTTCTACACTTTTTCCCCATTCATGTAAAAGCATCTCCATATTTAATGTAAAGGTATTCAAGGTAGAGAAGGACAACCAGCATAACTAGGCTAGAATATAGAAATTTGAGCAAACCTTATTTTGAATGGAATATATCTTTTAAAAGATATATTCTTATAGCATCCTATTTAGATTAATAGCCATATGAAACTATGTATATTTTTACTGTATAGAGATCGTAATATTGTGACGGCATACAATGTAGCTTCAAGTGAGAGTACGGTAAACGCAGGTCTTTACCGTAATTGCACAAACGTGCAGCACAATTTTAAAGCTGGCTGGAGGCGTGATTGCACATCCACCTCTAACCATACAAGCATGTATCGTTCGCTGGCATTTTTTCCACCAGTTTTGCTAGTGTCTTGCTAGCTTTAGCTAGCTGTAATGACGAGGTAGCTAATATGGGAGTGTGTTTGTGTTCAGCTCCGAGACCCGATGCATGGATGGAGTGCAGTTATGGTAACAAACACAATTACGCACTCACCGTGTTGGAAGTGGAACCACGTTTGGAACAGGTATCCAGTGCGCGCCACATGGTTGTCCTTGTGCACGGGGGCTCTATTTGAGCTGCAAACATAGTGGCTAGAAGTCACTCGCATGAAATGGGCCTAAATATTTTTTCATGTTTGCACACCAAGATTTTTTGTCGCATTTGCAAGTGAAACGGTTGCACTTTAGAAGCCCTGCGAGCCGACTGCTGCGCCTGTCATTCAGTGACAAATTTATAGCTTATCGAAATACTGGAAATTAGTTTAAAAGTCATATCGCAGTTATCAAAAAAGTTTATATATCCATCCATCCATCGTCATCAGCTTATCCGGAGTCGGGTCGTTGGGGCAGCAGCTTCAGCAGGGGACCCCAAACCTCCCTTTCCCGAGCCACATTGGAAAGCTCTGACTGGGGGATCCCG
>JAODLL010051786.1:0-19247 GCA_026546735.1 Forbesichthys agassizii
ATAATCTTATTAGTTTGTGCAAATTACTTAATGAATTACAATTACAGATCAGTGATTAAATATTTGGAGATTTTATTGTATAAATGCAAATGCAATGTTAGAATGGATTTGGTGTCTCAAATTATTAGTATTTACTTACAAAATAATAAACAATATGCTTTCAAATAAATATTTAATATACACTCACTTTTTGAAAACACAGGAGCTCACAGTGCATTTTCCTATTTTACTAAAACTCAAAACAGGGGTAGCTGTGCAGGGTTGAGACAGAAGTGACGACGATGGTCAACACACTGGTCTACGTTTGGAATCCATATGCGACCCTGCGCTGAAACAATCACCCCCTAATAAGAGTAATCTATTTCCTCATTGGTCAGGACAATAGCTGTTCGGCATGGGAGGTAGACCTAGGAAAGACACAGAAAAGAAAAAGGTACAAAAGTGAGATCACAATGGAAACGTGTCAGAGAGAGAGAGAGACCATCACTGCTTTAGAGAACAAGCCACCCGTGGATCTTGTTCTGAGAACACACGACTGCTTCTAATAAATACCCAGGACAGGTCACTACAAGACAAAAGGAGGGGGAATACGGTTTAGATCTGAGCAACATCAGCATTGTAAATGTAGCCAGTAGAGTCCAGACCTGGTCAAAGTGAGGCCCGGGGGCCAGATGCGGCCCTTTGAGACATTCTATCCGGCCCGGGGTGCATCAAACATTTTAAAAATACTACCACATTAAATGATTTGACGAGCTCTGCAGAACAACTCTATTTACTGCTGCGCATTAAAACATTACATTAAGCGAGAACTGAAGTTTTATTATGAAAATTGTGTAGAAATATGCATGAATGTAATATGCAAGTTAACAATGCTAGCTACAGTATGTTCTGTTATTTTATTTAGAAAGTTTTAGTATGTATGTTAAAAAATGAATGTAGCCCGCACTGTTTTCAATGTGTCCCCCCCCCCCCCCCCAGTGAAAATAATTGCCCACCCCAGCAGTAGACTGTCAACATAGGAATGCTTCTCTCACAATGTGCTGCAACTGTGACGGTACGACCTCTTGGGGGCACTATGGAGTAGATCTATAGCAGTCACTCCAAGGCCTAAAACACATTGACTCACCAGTACTTCTGCATGATGAGGTGTAGATATATAAATACAATTAACAGTGGCGCATATGGAAGATTATTTAATCAATGATTCAATATGAATCAAACGTGTACATTAAACATTGCACTATGCCCAAAGGTTGTTCATTCAAGTGAAATGGCACAATTGAGTATGTTGCCGAAAGCGGAAAAATAGCTCTAAAGACATAATACTTGCTACAGAAAATGTATCTAATTATTTTAAAATATTTATAACATGGACACATCTTCTGAGTTTAAGTGGGCTATAAAAGTATATACTGTACACAGTATACTGTAACAACAGCTCATTTATACAGTATGCTACCCCAGTGCAAGTGTCACCTCTAATGAAGTCTTTGACCAGTCACTGCATTCAATGTTGACTGAACGGATGGATGGTTTGGGTGCAAGCGGCCATTTTAACAGTACTTGTTTAATATCTGAGCCAACGCAAAAGCAAAGCAGACATAAATGGTGCTATATTTTCCCCGATAGAAAAAATAACAGAGTGAAAAGGAGAGCGGTGCTGTAAACAATTCAATCACACACTGAGCTCCTGGAGTCAGCCCTCAGCATCAGTGGATCTGTACGCGCTGTGGATGTGTTTCTGTAGGCAACTGTGTGCCACAGAGGGCTCGCTGCTGGAACACTGACACAGACATTGGTGACTAATTAAATAGTCACAGCGGGAGAGTCGCCACGCAGAGAAACGGAGGGGCAGAAAGAATCGCTGCACCTGTTTAGACAAAAGCCACCACTGTGCCCAACCTGGAATATATCAACAGCTTTCATTCCCACCAAACGGATAACAAAAGGGACAAAGTATAAATCAATCTGTGAACAAAGAGGCGCAGATAGTCCCAACCGCTGGCAATGCAATCAGTTACACGCATTCTAATTACTATATCATTGCAGACACTGAACTCAGGGTAAATACAGTGCAAGCCCAGCACTTACAAATTACACTGCTAATAGACTATGCAGCATCTGAAAGGAACTAGATATGATTATATTCGGATAATGCAAAACCACACAGCACAAGGTGACTACGCGTCCTACTCTGCCATAATACTTTACACAAAAGTATTTTCTGAGCACCGATTTGGAGGCCAGAGGTATTTGCAATTGCAGTGAACCACTCTGCTTTTTAAACATGTTTAGCTCTCTCGGCTGCTTCTCTGCGTGTTGCTGCCAGATGATCTGCTTTCTTGTGACTCATTTTGAGTAGGTGTTTAGCATTGCACCAACAAACATACACAATCAAAGGCTGTACACTGACCTGAACAAACGAGACATGAAAGAACCATTGCAAATAAGACTGTTCACAGGTCAAGAGAAAATGAGGATAGCTGTCAGTTTGTAAGCTGCCTAAAAAGTTAAGCAAAGCCTTTTGTTGTTCAATGGCTCTGAAGAACATCTATCTGCTTTTATTACCACTTCTACACATTTGGGAATTTTGGTTTTTGAGCCACTTCAAGAGGAGAGCCTTCAGGCTATTACTCAATTTGATCAATGTTCAGACACACTGATAGAGGCGTCATAAGCGGGAATAAGAACATTATTTCCACTTGGTTTCTGTCTTCTGACCACAACTGCTGGCAAAAACACTCGATGTCTATCTTTGCCCCGAGTCTAATGCTAACACGTGTGTGAGCATTTCTGCAAAATATGTTTTACTGAAGGCAAAAAGCTTTGCCCTCCAGCAGTCCAAACATGCCCTGGACTAGAACACAATTAGATACTATAGATACTAATAGAGTTTAATAACCAAGGTCTTGATTAAATAAAATATAAATACATTTTTAATTTAATTAAATTGAATAAGTACCCACTTTAATCTTATTTCTTGAACTCAATAGCTCATTGCAATCTGTCCATACAGCACTTTGCTAAATATGCAGATAACATACAGAATGATTGAAGACTAATATGTTTGAACCAGTAAAGAGGCAGACATATATTGGGTGTTTGTGGTGAGCTTAAACTTTAAAGAATAATAATGAACCATAAAATACACTTTGGCAATTAAATTAGGACAAAAAGTATAGCAAAATAGCACGCATTCAACAAAATGTTGATGAAGTGAATCCATCTGCACACAGTACGCTGCCATTTAATCCCTTTTCAGTTCACACTTAGAAGAGTGGCGTGGAATTTACAAAGGCAAAATCCAACAATCTCCTTTTCTTTGTCTTTCTCTCTTTCTTGTAATGGACGTGCCAACGAAACTTCTGAAATTGCTTTGATACGTGTAAAGCTTATTAAAATTACACATTTTAATGTGACGTGACATCATTGCACACTTGCAGACAAATAAATACACATTATATGTTGTCTTAACAATAAATCAGCCTAATGTATACCGGTTTTATTTTTTAACACACTTCATTTTGAGACATTATTACAATATCTTTTCCTATATTATGCACAGTCGTAAGTAGATCTAGCATGATCAGCAATGTAACTAGTGTTAGTTACAGTTTGTTAAATTAACAGAATCAGGGATATATGGTTGAATTATTTGCCATTTAAAATAGAACACGTCGACATCTAAATGTTAAACGATATTCTTCCATCAGGAAGAAATGTTATTAGCAACTAGATGAGTGTAATTACCAGATTAGGCCACGCAGCTAATACGTCAAAATGTAAAACTTTGACAAGTGGAATAACACAATTTCCTCCAGTTGTCTTTTCAAAATACAGCTACTGTAGACTGAGAGTATACGTATAAAAAAAAAGAGAAGTTTCAACGTACTAAATAACAAGGAATTAGGACTTTAAAAAGTAGCGAGTCTACATTAAACATGACTGGAATGGGCAGTGTCTGACAACTCCCACAGAGCCTCCAGTTTGATTATTCCTGTTGTATCCAGGTAGGCAGAAGAAAAGCCATCTTTGTGAATGACTGGCGTCTCAGTGTAATCACCGAGAGGCGCTAGATATACAGTATGTGCCGAGCAAAGCATCCCTCCTTTGCTGGCAGCGCCATCATTCGTGCTCCCTTTCATTTCCCATGAATCCCCACATGGTGCCAAAATTAGCAGATGACTTGTTAACTAAACTTCAGATTTCTGCCGAGGGGGACACCGTCAAAGCTGTGGTGTTTGAATTAATGAAACAGTTAGAAAAAAAAAAGAATTAGAGAATATGAAATTTTAGTCCTCAACTGATGAAACATGACCTTATACACTGAAGAATCACTGTCTAGATGTGAGAGGAAAACAGTTCTAACCATAGCAGACAGAATTTTAAATTATGTTAAATTAATGCTACTAATTGCGGTGTGACGGTTTTTGCTTTGCTTAAACTGTTTTTGATGTTCTTATTCCGAGGCTGTATTTGGAGATGTATTCTTTTTCCATTAACTGCAACACTTTCCGTATTGATTTGAGACAGTTCAGCTAAAGTTCAGATAAACAAACACCTCATTAGGATAAGGTGCCAAAATCTGGTCCCAAATCATGAAGCTGGAACATTTCACCTCAGGACATAAATTATTTTACAGAATGAACTGAAGCAAACTGCCAGTTGATCACGGCTCCACTGACCACTTGGCGCAGATTACCGTGCTCTTATGTTGATTGAATTATAATCTAGAACATTCCATCAGGAGAGGAGAGGAGTTGTTGGGTCTCGAAGCCGATCTTCACTAATTCATCCTTGACCTTATTCATAAACATCTTAATGCCTTTGGGCATTTTCATCCAGAAGAAAAAAACACACATCAAGAACGAAGAGGCAAATGTGGCATGTCCTAGAGCATTCTACTTAAAATGCAGATCAGTGTTTCCTTCTATATTTCAAGGACAGGCGTATTTCATGCCATCAGCCTTAAGCAATCTCCATGATGGAAGCCCAATGACTCCACTCCCCCGGATATCTGTATCCCTCCCCCAGTAAAGGCATGCAAGTTTATGAGAAACACACTTGAAAAGGTAAGTTCCAACACTATGAATAATGCACACATTGTTTTGTTGGAGAATCTGAACTGTATGTATCCAATTCAATGACTCCGGGATAACAGCCAGTTTGAGGAGTGTACATGGAGACACCAAATATGTTATTCACAAAACAGACTAAGACTCTGCAAAAAAAACAAAAAAACAATGCAGAGTAAGCACTATCCTTTTCAAATGTACCACCCATATGATCAATTTTCTCACAGGCTGCATTACAAGCTCAAGAAATGAACAAGAACAACAAAAGGGCAGCGGTATAGTGATGAGATCTGGTGAGTTTAGACCAGTGATGGTGACAACACATGGAAATATAGGTGAGGAATCAAACTTGAAACAGTCGGAACAAACAACTATGGAGAATTGATTAACTACATTAGAGTTCACCAATCTGGTGCAAGGCATCACCGACCAATCCTTGGCCATCGCAACCTCCCTCCCTCCCGCTTACCCTTCTCACGCTCAGAGCAAAGACACCAATATCCCTCCCTGGGAGACACTCCTCTGTGATCAAGCCTGGTTTGTGTCTAAACAGCTAAACAGATGCTGTGCTCTGGGCCTCCCAATAAGCATCCCCACTACTGGGTCCACACATTTCGATTTTATAGTTATCAGGTCCAAAATAAGCCAATAGGCTATCAAAGTGATTTAGGCCTTTAGGCATATATTATAATAATAATAATTATTATTATATATTTGATTTAGGATACCTTTAAAAACACTCAAAGACATCTTACATTGCAAATACAAAGATATAAAACATTTGGCTAAGACATATACTATAGTAATAAACATTTGACCAAGACCGGAATATACATTCCAGAAACGAGACACATTCAAACCAAAAAGATTCGGGAAATATATATAAAATAAACAACATTTTATAATAATACATGCTTGTTGGGAGACGAGAAGACCCGTACAGGAGGAGCAAAGAGATAGTGGGAGGGAGTATATGCCAGGAGAAGGTCAGAGAGGCAGCACAGTGGGCAACACGGTTCAAACCCCGGTCGTCCTGACCTTTCTGTGTGTTTGCATGTTCTCCTCGTGTCTGTGTGGGTTTCCTCCGGGTGCTCTGGTTTCCCTCACTATCTAAAAACATGTCAGGTTCATTCCCCAGTCAGTGTCATGTGACCAGTGACACTGGCTCCAATCTGGAGTTGGTCCCCGGGCGCTGCACAGTGGCTGCCCACTGCTCCCTTGAGGGATGGGTTAAATGAAGGACGATTTTTCAACATGTACAGTATAAGTATGTGACAATAAAAGCACCTTTACCTTTAGAGAGGTAAGAGGGAGCCAGGTCGTGAAGGGCCTTGTATGTGAGGAGGAGAGTCTTTGAGAATTTGATATGGAATTGTACAGGAAGCCAATGAAGAAGAATCCGAATTGGAGTGATGTGATCTGGTGTCCTTGTGTTTGTAAATCACCTGGCCAGTGTGCTGCCATTGGCCACTCTCTCACTCCTGGCACCAGATTTTGGTTTGTTTGGTTAACATACAACACCTCATATAACTCGTTGTCTTCACTTACAGACTGACACACTCCATTAAGTTAATACATTAAGTTAGCCTGTTGTCTGGAGCATGGTGCTCCTGGTAGGGTCACCCAAGGCAAAGTGGTCTCAGGGGAGGGGCCAGACTAAGAATGGTTCAGAAGACCCCCATGAAGAACTCACTAAGAGAAGGAGTGACCCTACCCGGAGGAAGCCCAGGGGGCCAGGCCCAGAGGGAGGGCTCGTCGGCGAGCGCCTGGTGGCTGGGTTTGCCACGGAGCCCAGCTGGGCACAGCCCGAAAAAGCAACGTGGCGCCTCCATCTCCATCCTATGGGCCCACCGCTCGTGGGAGGAACCGTGGGGGTTGGGTGCGCTGTCACATGGGTGGCAGTGAAAGTCAGGGGCCTCGACGGACCAGACCCGGGCAGAAGAAACTGGCTCTGGGGACGTGGAACGTGAGCATCTAGTAAGGATGCCCACTGGACGCCTCCCTAGGGAGGTGTTCCAGGCACGTCCAGCTGGGAGGAGGCCGCGGGTGAGACCCAGGACCAGGTATAGGTTTATATCTCCACACTGGCCTGGGAACATCTCGTGATCCCCCAGTCAGAGCTTGCTGATGTGGCTCGGGAAAGGGAAGTTTGCTGCACCTGCGACCCGACTCCGGATAAGCGGGAGAAGATGGATGGATGGATGGATGGCTGGCTAAGTTAATAAATTAGTTAGCCTCCCTTTAGTGGCGTCTCCCTTTTTATGTTGCGGCCTTTAGCCAGGTTTGTAACATAACAGAATATAGATATGTTTCCGAGGTGAAAGAAGGGTGAAGGAGGATGCCCGGGTGATGGTTTTGATGTGTGATTCGAACGCCAATACTTTTCACAGTTGACAGTGGGATGGGAAGACCGGCAATGTTTAGGCTGTGTTGTCTTGTGTGGAGAGAGTGGATTTGGAGCCAATGAGCAGGACCTCATTAAGAGGAAATAAGAGTCAGTTGGTGAGGGAGATGGCGGAAATGGGCTGTAGAGCTGGGTGTCAGTAAATGCACAGATTGACATAAAAAAAGAATGTATAGGGCGCTTTAAGAATTTAGGCACTATATCCGGCGGGAACTATTTTGAGGCTCCACGATCCACCACTGCTGTGAAAAAACGGTCCATTGGAGTGAACTGAGATGACGTAACTCTGTTCTTTCCATGGCTCTGGTGGAAACCATTGTGATTTTCATGTTGTTTGCTGGGTTACTAACAGTGTCTCTGGCAAAACCCTCACTTTTGAGTTACTTAGAGTTGTCTTTATACCTAATTTAAATGTCATGTAATCTACAGTGATTTATGTAATAAACTGTATTTTTGTAGTAAGAAGTATTCTCTGTTTGGCTATCACAGAAATAGGTCCCTCCTACTGTTCAGTATGTTAAAGAAATAATTAATTATTTAACATATTTATAATGTGACTTAAGATTCTAAATGCATTACAATCAGTGATAATATTAACTAGGAAATATTAATTGTGAATTAATCAGAATATGGGCCCAAGGCCAGTCCTTGGGTGGTGCCATGTTAAAGGATACATTCATTAGCTTATAATATATAGCGTGATGTACTGTATGACCCGAAAACTCTACAATCTGCTGGAACCTAGAAGTCTACATGGAGTACCCCATGCTGTTAAACATTATCTCCACTGCAGATTAAGCCAGTCAAACACAAAGTATACTCTATAGATAATACTATATTCTGTCTTTTAACCTTTGGTGATTGAAAAAGGTAAGTGACAAAATACTAACCAGCATTGAGTTTGACCGGCCATTGAAAGGTTGAGGTTCTGTGAAGAACTCTGTGCTGTGATTCAGACGCCCATGGCCACCATACTTAATCTCATCTGAATCCAACTTGATGGTGTATCTGATACGGTTGGAGGTTAAGGTGCGCTGGCAAAGACAAACTTTGGTAATATGATGATCCAAATACTGAGCTTAAGCATGTGTGAGACGAGCTTTAAATCACAGTGCACTCGGTTTGTATTTCATGAAATCCGTGCATCCATCTCAGAATCCATCCTCCGTGCAGCACTGCAAAGTGACCGCACCGAGTAATTGACAAGAGAATGCTGCCCAAAATAACATAAACAGAATAGTGATTCAATCATCACTCAGCCATGGAGTCTGCCCATCTAATTTATCCAATTCATTACATAAATAATGTATTTCATCAAAAAGCTTTCCCAAAATAACTAAACAAATAATACACACAGAATCTCTTTCTTTTCTGCCACTACTCATGTTAAATATGAAAAAGTAATTGCCTTTAGTGATGTTTGGAGATCAAGGATGGGGATGAATAATAACGATAGGATTTTAAGAACTTTCACAGTTGAGCAGAGTTGATCATACTGTAGGCATCCATGAATTTCTTTAGTCGTTTTACACAATGTTATGTTTTGTGTGACTAAACTAATTAATAAGCAAAAATAACAAATTTAATTTTAACTATGATAAAGTAACCAGAGACAACAGAGACCTAAATATCTATCCAATTATAATATTGACCGCTAATTCATTATGGTTGCAAAATATGACATGCAGTACTATTGATATGCATACTGCAGAAAGCGTAATATGAATTCTGACCTGAAGTGATACTCATTGAAAGACCCCTTTCCTGAATTTCTTTTACATACAGTATGTTAAATAAACATGAATTAATTGCCTGATCAATAGATGGCGTATCAATTAAACTCCCTACTATCAGTTAATAATATACTTTGTATACACAGTATATATTGAAAACACTACACCATAACATTATGAAAACAAGTTAACTAATACAGTAAATTCTAGCAGCAGACTAGATCAACTTTCTAGATGTTTTGCAGAAACAATCCTTTCAAAAATCTTTCATGTTTTGTGCAAATTGAACAAAGGATTATTTCCATGCGGAAAACCTGTGATTCATATAGAAGGAATGTTTGTTGGTTTAACAACAATTCATTGTACCTTCAAGCCTCCCACCTTAGACCCTGTCAAAGGTGTACACTAAGACTAGACTACACGTGTGCTTTGATATGCATACAGTACCAGTTGTGCATACAAACAGGGTAAACATTTGTGTGCGGTGCATTTCTACACGTGTCCCTTCAAAAGAGGCAACACACCAACACACACATGCAGTCAGAGCCCTAATTGGCTGTGGTGAATAATCACCCCCTCGTTTGCTGTAGGCTGAGGTTGGAGTGTGTACAGTACCTCAATCACTACCTCATTCGCCTCCAGAGGTGAAAAACTAGGCTTTGCTACATGCCTGTCCGCTTTGATAGCAATGATTAAAGAAAAGGGCTTCTTTATGCGTTGTTTCTACTTTAGGCAGAAGGAAGCCCCCCCCCCCACCCCCCCCACACACACACACACACACACACACACACACATCCTGGCTTTGCTCTGCACAGCACAAGGATTTAGAACACCTATTATAAATAAAAAGGGTTATGTACAGCAGGCAGAGGTCCATCCAATTTCAAATGTTACTTCCTCCAAACTTAAAAAACCACAAAGAAGATTTAAAGTGAACTCTGAACTAGTGCATCAGGTAGGTCTGTGAAAGTTAATGATGTTTTAGATCTTATTTGGAATCAATTAAACAAATACACTGTAATGGTTTTCACCATTTTCCTATTTACTGCTTGTTGCTACTGTGTATAGTGTGTTTACAGCGCGTGTGTGTGTGTCTTTGGACGGTTAAATTGGAAATGGAGTTTAGTTGCATTAATTCAAGGTCCCCTGGCCAACTTGTCTCGAAGCAAGCCGGCTCCAGCACAAATTGCTAGTTGGGGGTTTGAGCGATTACGTCTTTGTTAGTGGCTACAGATGGCTGCCACAGCAGCTTGCAGTTCAGCTGCAAAGTATTGTAATCAATATAGCCTTTGTGAATAAAAGGAACGATTTAAGAACTCAGTCAATTTTGCCCAATGAGCTGAAAGCAAAGAAGCCAGTCCAAAGTGTGGTGATCAGAGCCATTGATGACCTGAAAACAATCTGGGCATGAGCGTGATTGCAGAGCAACCTACCACTTAGTCCGCCCATCATTCTGTCTTTCTCCCCAGTGCTTTATGAACCCAGTGGCAGCCCAGTCTGTGTGTCCAAGAACTAGATGTAGACATCTGAAGAATGCCACAGCCTTGTAAACATTCTAAACTCATACTTTGGTTTGGGAATCCGGAATGATTCGGGGGTTTGTGACATCAACATTGTTTATAATAGATTTATTTCTATTAATCTAAACTATCTTTATAAAAAGCTTTTCAAATCTTGATCACAGTTGTTTATAAATACTACTGTATATTTAAACATAGTTCTGTTTTATGTATTAAGTTTTGTGTGCACACGTGCCTGTGGTGGGGTCATCGTTCAAAATGTTTGAAAAATACAAAAATAGGAATTGCTGCTCTTAAGATAAGACAAATATTTGATATAGATTTTCCTCAGCCATGCGCTTGGCTTAATCTACATTGGCTGGATTCTCTCCACAGGGTGGCTTCGCTTTAATTTGGCTTCAATCTTCAAAACAAACATTAAACATTTTTCCTAAAGAAACTATATTGTTCTTTCAGAAAGTGACAACTCTACAACCTACAGCCAATGATCTGTCAACAATAACGGCAAAGCGTTGGCATTTGAGTATCACAGTGACATGTGGAATTATGAATTATATCTTTGGATGACAGTGCGTTTAATTCTGTTGAACCTAAGAGTATGTGCAAGAGCAGGCGTTTCTTTGCATACTGTATGTTCATGCTATGGAGGAGAAAATACATACCGACAATACGACCACCTTGCCAACCTTATGGCTTGGTAATTGATCGGTGCATCTAAGGGTGACGTCCTCTCTGTTTCAAGCTAGTTAGTGACACCGCACACCCAGCTGCATTCTTTATCAAATGGCATTGGAATTCAAGTGTGCCTCAGATAGAGAAGGAGAATGATGACCTGACACAATCTCCCCCGCCTATTGGCACAGTGTAAATCAAAGACCCATCTGCCCTGACAGGTACAGCTTTCATGACGAGATCCAACCGGGATTTCAAATACTCTAACCAGCCAGATAAAGCCCACTGCCTGAAGAACGTGTCCACCGAGAGTTGGAGAGAAAAGAACACATACCAAAAAAAAAAAAATGTTGAAGGTTTGAGTGCCTGTCTAGAAGCTGATGTCGACTGAATTTTAATGGTTAGGTGCTGCTTCTTGCTTTCTCTATTGTGTTTTGAGAGAAGAAAAAAAAAATTCTAAACACGACAACGAGATGCAGGAAACTAGCTGATACATGATAAAGAGAAGAGTCCCTCAAGCATTGAAACTGTGACCCGGACAACTTTGTTTCAACTAGCGCAAAGTCAACACAAATTCCTAGCTCAGCAAAGTTGCTAATTATGTCTGTTGTGCTTTTATGTGTTTACACCTGGTTTGGCAGCTTGCCTGTCTAAAACCCGCAAGCCGGTGCCCCAAGGTACTGTAAGAGTGGTCAGATGTTTTGAGCTGACTTGAATGCACACAATCCTGTGTTGCGCAGGAGGAAATGGCTGTGAATAAGTAAATGCAAGCCTCTTTCTGCGCTAGCATCACGCTCACACTCCACCTGCTATACGGGTATTGAAACGGAGCACCCAATGTACCTGTAGTGGGTAAAAACTAACGTGATTCGGAATAAAGGAGTATTATATAATTCCATAATGTATTCACAGCAGTGTATACATGCATAACACAGTAGGCTACTTGTATTGTAGGCATCGGCGGTGAGCTCAAGATAAGTATCCATGACAACCATTGTTTGGCGAAGGGGTGGGAAGTGGAAATGGTACGCACCGCAGCCGACTATCATACCTGCCAACATTTGGCTATGAAAAAGAGGGATATTGTGCAAATACCCTCAAAGCCCCCACCCGATATAACCATAAATCTAAAGAAACATGTAGTGCAGTGCGAGAGCGTGCGAGCTGGGTGCAGCGCGAACGCGATGTGCAGCGCCGGGCAACCCCATCGTTTAGCAGCGCAAACTAAAATAAATACTATAAGATTTCAGGTGGTTTCAGAGCGCAGCGGAGCAGTTACCTCGTTGAGGCAATGACACACGTCAGACGCAGCGTCGTTTGCACACGCTCACCTCTGCCCCCGTGTTGGGTTACCAGGTTCCACAACACACATTCCACACATCAACTGAGAAACACCAATTTTGTATCACCACTATGAAATCGGGAGAATAAAGGCAGAATATACCGGTCGGGAGCACAGTGGGACCCAGGGTTAAACATAGGGAGACTCCTGCGTACATCGGGAGTGTTGGACAGCAGGTGTGGACTATTTTGCTTAAAAACAACTGCTGTGGCTGGCCCTTCACGCTCGGCTGCAGTGCAGAGTTGATGGGTCCCTTCACATAGCCAGACCTTTCCCCTGTCACACTCTGAACCACCACGCTGACCTCGATGACTAGCATCTCTCCTGCTGAAAACACATCGCTCCTACAGTATCAGGCCCTCTATGGGTTAGAACTTTGCTCGCTCAACAACACAGACGGCCCGTCACTGTATACCCAATCTCTCAGCTATGTGATCTCATCACACGGTTTCTCTCATCACGGCTGAGGCTGATGATGACACCTCTCTGTTCTGGTCTCTTCTCTGACATGCGGGTCAGTACTGTTATGTCTGCCGTGCGTGTCTGCTCGTCAAATAAAGCTCAACATTGGCATGAGGGTGTCAGTGTGTCAGCTTCTTCGTCTTAATGTGACCGTCCAAAATGTTGTGAGACCTAACCCCTCCGTTCGATCATTCACTAGATGTGCCACCTCACTCTTTTTTTTGCTGACACCCCTTCCTTGGATGTTACTAGGTTGAGCGCTCCCATAATCAACCTTCCAGAAGCACATCTATATATTTTTTATATTTACTGTAGAATATCTTCAGTTTAACTTCGTTGTGAGAATCAGCCTGGAAAGGGAAGAAACCCCTGCGACGAGTAGCAACTGATCAATCTGCGTCACACTGAGAGCTACGGCCGTGGTTCAGGTTTAGCGGTGCTGACAGCGAAAAACAACAATAACAGACAGATGCCATATTTTGTGTCGATGGAAGGCTCCCCAGATGGACCTGTGTCTAACAATCCATCTGGCGTGTCAGGTTACTAGAATACTAACAGTGTCTTGGTAAATATCGAAGTGTACCTACACAACTGTCCTGAGCAGCCAACATCACTGCCTGCAACTGTGCTGCCTGTAGAGTCTCGTTCTACAACATCCAAAATATTAATAGAGGTACAGATTAATACTGTGGTATGTCTTGTGAATGTGGATTTGGTATGGTAAGCAGGTGTCGGGGCGGGTGTCTATGTAAACAAGCTCAATTCATTTGCATTTTGAATAGGATACGAGTGCACAGTATATTGGTATAAATTGGCTGAGCTAACTGAAACGAACTAAGGTCACGTAACGTCGGTAGTCACACCCCAGGGACGCCTCCTAGCAGTCTATATTTTCTGTGCAGCTTTCCATTCATCTATCAATCGCTCTCATTCATGCATTGCACCTGTTGTGTTGTCGAGGTACTGTACTGGGCTTGTTTGGGGAATGGGTTTGGTTGTTGTTTGTCATGGCACAATGTAATTTAGTCTGTCATTTAGAATAAAATGTTTTTTATTGTTATGTCGCTTCTCTGGAAGGCAGGAACCACAAAATATAGCCTAATGTTTATAGCTTAGATTTGCAGATGTAAAAACACTAATGTAAATGTTAAAAAAGGTTCTACTGGGTATTTGCATGAAAACATAGTATATGTCAGTATGTCTGCGCTTACAATACTTAGACTGAATATTCTTAACATGACAATGTGAATATTCTCCATTCAGAAACAACAGATACATCCCCTCAACCTGTTTCCAAGAATGGGCATGAAGCACTGCAGTAACGCGTTCTTTTTTTCTCCCTCTCCCCATTGGGTTTCACTGGGCTCTGACTGGCTTTTTACTAGCTTTGGATGTTCACTAACACAGCATCGAGGGAGCTGGGATATTGTCCAGCCTCCTTGGCCATAAAGCGGACTAAGTTGGCCAAATCTTTTGAATGGATCGATAATTAGATGAATGGATACATTTACTCTTGATCCAGATGGACAGTACAATATGTGGTTGACACATATTTTACAAAGGCGTTGAAATCAAGCTCTTGTAATGCTGGAGAACATAAAGACAGCCAGAAGACGGATACATTTTCAATGCATGATTACACCCAGTTATCATTTCCAGGTACAACGTGTGATGTGGCGTGGCATGCCGGTGACACTCATGACCCGCACTAAGAAAGTACATGACGGCTGAGCTGAATGAAAAAGCACTTTTGGACACTTTCAGCTCGTCTTGTTTACCTCCCGTGCATCTGAGTGGCACTTTCATCCGTCTTCCCGCCTAATTGGATCCTCTGCGCACATTCCCCCATCGGAGGATCTACATTTCCTCACACACACAAGTCACATTTACCTTCCTCACATTCGCAGTGCATTTGCCAGTGTGTGTTTACCGCTCGTCTGTGTAATGACACCCAGAGTTGTGGCCCTCGCATTTATTTGCATTTCCTCTGCCCCTAATTCCCCCCCCCCACACACACACACACACACGCACACACACCTCACTATTAACCTGTGCAACCCTGCCTCTTCCCTACAACCACTAAGTGTGAGGCCTGTCCTGACATCAAAAGACTGCTGCGGGTGGATAAGATGTGAAAATAAGCCCATGGAAAACAGTGTCGGAGATGCCGTGCGGCAGGCTGTTACGTATGCACCCAAGTGACCCCTCTCCCAGTGGGCCAGATTGTAGAACACAAGTGCGTAACCTGCAAATGGGGCACATCAAATGAGTTTACAATTAGTGCTCGTGATAATCAGAGATTAGGAAGCAGTTTTGTTGATTTGCATTAGCATATGTAAGAGCATTACCTCATTTAATTGCTGACTTGATGCAACTTTTAAAGGACAGGATATTAGCATTTTTAATAGCCTGTGTAATTGACGACGCGTTTTTAAGATTGCACTGCACATTCTACAGCCAGCCATCAGATAGTACCAGACCTAAACAGATTATGATGTCAATGAACAATTTAACTACTAAATATTGTACTGTAGGTTATATTTAGGGCTGTCAGTCGATTATAAGACTGAATCGAGTTCAAATATTTATGCAGCTTTTTTTATGCAACTCTTTTATGCCAGCTTTATGCATATGTTTGTATTTATTTTAAAAAAAAATCTCTATATATACACACACAAACATTTGCATAAATCTGTCTTATCTTTTTATAAAAATATAACACTTGTTACATTACATTTTTTACTGACTGACAACCCTAAATGTAATTTATAAGCAGTGACTGAAAGCCTGGGAAGAAAATGAATGACCTTCTGTTTTTAACTTAGCTGCAATAGCTGCCACAGCTCTAAAGCAATGCCGATTCCTCATTTCTTTTGCTCATTATCTGATCTGCATTATAATAATGGAAGCCATGAGAAAGTAATGCCCTTCATAATAAACATCAATCTATCACATATGACCCCTTACAGTCGACCCATAACCATCAAATGCTGTAATAACAACCTAGGGACTCATTGAATCTCTGTGGATCTCTCAGACGGTCTTCTGAAAATGGACAAACTTTCTAAATCACTGGGTTGCGCTGTTATGTCTGTTGTATACACTAAAAATTCCTCTATAAACAACTGCCTAAAACTTCTTAAGAATAAAAATAATGCTCAAACTATACTGTATCTCAGAGATTTCAGTATATCGGATACCATTGGCGTAATATGCATGTATATATAACAGAGAGGTTCCATTGAACGGCACTTCCGCATTAGATTTTTGGAAGGAGGGTCAATGGGAGGCCCACGGACTTCACCATGCTATTGCCCTATATTTATCTCTGGGGGCGTTAACGGGCATTTTGAGTATATTACATTAATTCCCAAGTACCTACGACTAATCAAAGCCCCCAACGGTATTGGTGCAGCAAACTGTTTTGAGATAAATTAACTTTGTTTCATGCCATGCATGGTAGATTTAGATGCCTGGGCGCTGCCTACATCAGCCTCCACAGAAAAATGCCCTTAGTGACACGCCTACTTAAGAGACCAATTGAAATGCATTACAATGCTCCATATTTGTATAATTAAAAAATCTTTGGCGATACATTTGCCGATCCCTGAGAGTTGTGTGTATTCTGCATGTGTGCGTGTGTTGACTCCAAGCAAATGCTGTATAACTAACTGTACATAGAAGAAGTTATTAAAAGCATTTAATGACAACTAGAGGCAAATACTTATTCTGCTGGTTTATACCACACACGTATTCCCAAAACGGGAGGTTAAACATAATACAAATTATAACGCAGACTACTGTATATTGGGAATGGCCAAATCCGCTTTTGCTAGTTTAACGGTATAAATAGTTTGCGGCATGAAGCATCTTACCTCCCGTTACCTTTAAAAAGACAGGTGCGCTTCCACTTTGGCTATCATAACAGCGTGTTTGCAAAGTCAGCGCTTCTCTGTTCGTTCGCCAAGTGTAAGCGTGTGAGCAGACCATTCTAGGATTAAAAGAAGATCGCTAAATACGTTGATGTAGGCTACACACTAATACTATTTCACATCTATTTAAAACTGTTTGATAACTACATTTATTGTACTACAGATATAATAAATTGTTTACTGTACTCTACTGCAGTTCCCCTGCAAAACAAGAATAAGCTTTTTAAACAACAACAACATACGTAATTATCTATGCTTGAAAACCCGAACCCGTTGATGCACTGGATTTACGCTAGCGGCCGTTAAACTAAACCACACAGACATGACACAGGTATCAGAAGCAAGGAAAAGGAGCAGTTCTTCATGATTCCTTGTAAAGGCTGAAACGGTGGATAAAAGGATACTTTCCAGGAGGTTCTACTGCAACTCTGTAGCCCTGGTAGCTCTGAGTGGGGTGGAAGTTGAAGATGAACAGCACGTTTCCCCTCTCGAACACAATGACCTTGTCCCCTTCATGCTTAGCACTGATATAAGCCTAGGGGAGGGAAATAAAGTACATGAAAAGGAAAGTAAGTGATAATTACCACTCTCCTATTACCCACAGTATGTGAGCCATGCACTATATTGGACACATTCTATATTGTATGCATTCATTTAGTGATTTGTCCTAAATAAAATCTATTATTATTATTATTATTATCATTTGTGGGCAACTTCATAATATTGGGACACAGCTGTATCAAAACGTAGTTTGACTACCTTCCCACTCATCTAGCAAATGCCCGGTGAATATGTTGGAAGTGACCCAGTCATGAAGGTTTACACTTTGAGAGGCACTGTCATGCAATGTCACTGAATAAATGGTTTCACTCATACATGTGTCACTGGCTGTGAAGTCGTGCCTGTCGGTCCCCCTGGGTCATTTATCATCGCCTCGTGAGTGGACACTCACTGGTCTGAGCGTGTGTTGGGGACAGAACCATCTTTGCGATGCAGCCGCTTTAGGCGTCTTCATATTTCAAGGGCTATCCAAATATTAACTGACCGATCCCAAGCCCGCCCCTTTCCCTTGTCCAAATGTGTTACTAAGTCGGACCGGAGCCATGGATAGAGTGCCGCAACAATGGAAGCTAGGCATTTTCAACAGTCACATGGATCATGGAGAGCAGTTCCAGGAACAGTTCCAGGAAGGGCAATTTGAATCAATAATTGCAGATATATAAGTTTTTGCTAATTACTAGTCAATAAATGCATTGATTTAGATTTACAATATAATGTATAGGGTACTTTGAGTATTTGCCATTCACTAATTACAGTAAGTAAATGGTGAATGATGTGGACACACATTATCTATACAACCCTGGGATCAAATTTAGGTCGAAAACGTCACTAAGTTCCCCATTAATGTCTCCCATATTCTACTTGCATACCTTATCTCACTCTTATCACGTGTTAACTGTTTAATTATGTGACTGACGGCACGTTTCGGAGTAGGTAAAACACGGTAGGCAGCCAGATTCACGGATGCACTCATGAGCAGAAAGCAGCTGCCCAGGGTTGGATGTGGCCCTCTTTGTCAGCTTTAGACAGCTGCACATGATGAGCATGCCACTCTCCCGCAGAGCAAGCCACTGTTAACGTTTCATTAGCACAAATTATCAACGTCACCGTACTCCCCCTATTTATAGTGCCTCGTTCCTACTGCCAATTTGGGGGAAGAATATTCTCGTCTTAACAAATAAACGAGGGCCAGTGCAATTTGGGGGACGACGGGGGTAGAGATAAAGGAACTATCTCACTGTCTCGACTCTTTAGGTGTCTTTCTTCGTAGTACATGCTGTATACACTTTCAAATATGGTGTTTTTATAGCTCATTGTACACAGGTGAAGTGTACCCTTTCAAAGTATATATATATATACAGTATATGTTTTCGCAATGTGATCAGCATTTGTTCTAAGATAACTGGAATTCAGTTGAGGGATTTGAATTCTCTTTATGAAAATAAGGTAAAAAAGAAATCAAAAGTAAATTTAAGTCAACAAAATCATGTTCTGTATCCAGCTTTCGTATTGACGCATTCAGGTCGCCGTTATATGGCACCTCGGA
>JAODLL010051807.1:0-19244 GCA_026546735.1 Forbesichthys agassizii
ATTTGGTTGATGTATATTAAATATATCCCTCTGCAATATATTGGGAATATTTCTGCACCTTGTAACCTCTTTCCTATATCTTTAAAATTAAAAAAACAAACAACAACACAGGAATACTGTGTTTAAATTGAAATGAGCTGCATGAATAAGTGTTTACTAACATGGATTATTAAAAATCGGCTGGCTCAGACTCTTTGGGTATTTGTGTATTCATTTAATAAGTAGGTACTTATTATTAAGTAGGTATTAGTATTCTTTTATATTTATCTTGTGTATACGCATATGCCCTGTGACTAGTAGTTTCTCGGTAAAAGAAAAAATCCACATGTTCGAAGTTCCATTCGCTGCTCTAGCCAACACATTAATTTTCAACTAGCTTGGCCTAGCTGTAAGCAGAGACTGTCTGTTATTGGTTAATGCAGGTTATCCTCTTAAGCCCTAAACCATCATAATTTTTACCTCACAAAAACATGCCCATGTATTATGTTGGGTTTCTGCAGTTCTGATTATCTTAGAAAGCTTATTTTGGTATTAAAATGTAGATATTTCCTGTGCGATTTCAAATCGTGTGAAATATTCCATGTGGATGACACACATGGATTCAATTCAACAAGATATTCAGTGAAGACCCAACATAATATATATATATATTTTTTTTATTGATTTATAAAATAAACAATACATTTTTTTTTATTCTGCTAAAATGTCAATCTAATCATAGGTAAGTACAGAGGTTTGTGTCTTGGGCTCTTAACATGAAGGTTGTGGTTTCACACCCTGCCATTGGAATAACTAAACTCTCCTGCTGTTTTTTTTTTTTAGTTCTAGAAGGAATTTGAACTATTAGCAATACATTGCATTCAGTGCAATACACTTTGTGTAGCCAAAACATTTATACTATTCATACTTCAAATATGTAGCCTTCTATATTGCCTCTAGTCTCTCTCTTTTGTTGTTCTTTTAATAACGGCAACAAAAGCACTACTTGATTAAGATTAGAATAACAGACATATAATGTATGCGAGATAAAGGGGATCATCTGTTTTGATCCTATAACTGAATTATAGCCTATAATAAACTGTAGGCATGGCTACATGTGCAACTACAGTTCATTTAGGCCTATTGAGAAATAGATTATATTTCAAAGTAAGCCTACTTTTACCACGATGTTACATTTTCAAAAAACTTAGGTCTACTGTTTTCAAGATTAGATAGACATGCCTTTCTTTCTAAGCCTATTTACGTTTATTACAAAATCACCACGAACTATGCTTCTAACGACGCCTCGAGAGCTGTAGTTTGAACGATGAACATTCATTGGAACTATTGGGAAACACCTGCGTCGTTTAACGATGCATTGCATTACATAAGTCACTAAAGTAGTGTCCCCCATAGGTCAGACTATGGTTTTGGGAAACCAACTGTGTAGTTGATGATGCTTTTGGGAAACGTAACCCAGGCCTACACATAGGCCATAGGTGGTTAAGTTTATTAAATTAAGGAGAGCAAACATGTATATCGCATGAAGCCCCCCCAGTAACAGTTTATTACTTGTATGTGTTTTTGTAAAAATTCTAAATGTGTAAAAGCAGTTGTGACTTGCATTGTAATGACCCAGATTCATGCCTGTATCTTTGTAAGGGAAAATAAGGATTACAGCTATATCTAAGACCTCCAGAGTGACACCCTGATGAAAAGATTGCTGGCCAAAAATGCTCAGAATCAGAAGAATCAGAGGCAGAATGCCCAATGACATTGTTGGGCTCTGTCCAGTACCACACCCCTACCACACAGGAGCTGCTGCAAAGCAAATCAGTGACGGCCTTGGTATGAAATTAAAGTCATTTTAGGAACCAAATTGAAAATAACATTTTACTCTGCAGCGCAAATACGTTGATATGGGTAATGTCTAATTGTGATATGATCTCTATATGGTCCGAACTACAACAACGACCACCTCCAGTCCATCCAGTTGTCCACATGAACCCTTTAATATGTTTTTATAACATGGGGAAATTGTCATTATTTATTAAATGATTACCTACTTGTAGTACAGTACAGCAACTATAAACATTTGTAATATGCAATTTTTTTTTTATTCAGGTATATGTTTAATAGAAAAAAATATTGACATCAATATAACTAAACTATGTATCTGTTGGAGATAATACAAACATAACTGGGTCTGGGTATATTTCTCTAATCTTGTCTTGACTTCCAGTATACTCATTAAAGGCTATGCAAATTAATGAACTATTATAAAAAAAGACAAATTACTTCTTAATAGAGACCTCAATATTCATATTAACAAATGTAATGACATCAGAGGTGTTGAATATACTTGACACCAAGTCAACATTCTTGACTTGTCATAACAAAAGGTTTAAACATAAATAATCTCTCAGTATCAGATTTACCTATATCTCACTATCACTGTGTTTTTTGATACAAACCTTATTGTACCAGAGAAAATGAGAAAAGAGACTGGTTCAAAAGATATTCCTAGATGAAATGGCTGAAACAAAGCTCTGCAATATCATCTATTGATTGCTATGATTGAATTGCTATGCTATTAACATTTGGAATGATGGCATGCCATATGCTCTAAATACTGCCGCTCCACTATAGACCAAAAGATAAACTGGCATATCCCCATGGTTAAATAAAGCTAATGTTAAGGTATTGAAAAGACAATGAGTTTGGAGAATGAGTAATCAGAAAGATACCAACGAGAATTTAAAGTGAATGATACCAAAAAGTATATCCGGGCCAGCCCTACATGTAAGTTAAGTGTTTATTTTGTTGTTCAGTATCGTTGTTCTATTTGCAGTTGTCGTAACAATGTACTGTATGATCTGCAACGAGATAACACGCTAATTGCATCAGCATCTAAAAAAATAAACAATTATTTGTGGGCCACACACACACATATGTAAACACACACACACACACACACACACACACACCTGCTGCACTACCAGTCACGCACAGCAGGACCGGCTATGAAAACAAAGAACAGCAAAACTGTGTTTACACAGAGGGAGTGCGAAGTTGTTCTCTGCTCAGGGTGCAATTACTGTACTCAGTCTTTACATAAAGTAATTTGCTGATTTGAAAGACACAATATGTCACACATACCCAGTGCAGTGTACAGTAAAGATAGTCATTTATACTGTATGTGCAGAGATGAAATGTGTTTTTCAGCAAAGCACATTATGTAAGGAATATCCATAACATACCGTAACTAACAAAATGAATCAATTTATAGCCTAGTCAACACTAATTTTAGATGCCACAATTTGTGTTTCTCTCTCCAGCACTGTTACAGTAAATGGACAAATACACAGCTATTTAGCAGAAGTGCTCACTTTTGAAGAAAACCATCTTCTTGAGCTGTCAACCTCTTTCTCTACCACCACCAGATATAATTTGATCAAAATCTCAGTCTGTGGGATTAGATTAGTCTAGGTGTGGGTGATCCACTAGAAACACCACTCACAACCATCTCGGGGGGCATGATTTCAAATGTATTTTATAAGCCGCTACAGTCAACCTTTTACTTTTTATTAAATTATTTATTGCAAACTTTGATATAGACAAATATATGTAGAATATAATGATACATCAGTGTAGCTCATGGATGATTGCGTATTGCATATCCACAAATTAGTTGATGTTGTTCCGCTCGGGTGTGGGGGAAGCAAGACTCACTGTGATTTAATCTAATCAGCTCTAGCATCATTCACAACCCCAAATAAGCTCATAATGACCTTTTAAACAAAACACGCATTATTGATACTAGAGATGTTGGTTTATTTAATATTTTAGGCTTTGAACTATGTACTTGCTACAGGATAGAGTGTACGGATATAAACCACTCTGTACTGTATACCCACACACAAGAGGAACAACTCTTCCCTTGCCCCCGCTAAAATGAGCAAATCCTTTACCTGGACATCTCCATGGTGTCCTTGGTGAGATAGACGATCCAGTAGACGAGGTTGAAGGCCCCAAAGGACAGCGGGAAGAGTATGCGAGAGTACTTGTCGATGATGCTGGTGCCGGTCAGCACATTGTTGGCAGGCACAGCCGATCCCTGCTGGAGGAAGGCCTGGGAATTGACGGGGGGGTTCGGAAACGTCTTGGCCGGCCGGTCAGCCAGCAGGGCAGAGTTCATCCTCTTCTTCAACACACTGCTGGTGTCCACCTGTCAAACGGCCACAGGCAGATCATGTAAGATGGAGGATGTGAGAGAAAGATAGCAACCTCATACGAAATGTTAAGAGTATACATCATTTAAACTTATGCTGCTGCTGATATGAATATGCATGGCTCTCTTTTCCATACAGTCGTCACATATGCAAAGCTGACATCTTATGTTGGTTAGTGAGCATATTTGTATCAGTAAATAAACAACTGCAGGTTGTACTTTCTGAAAATGTATCACACACATTTATTCACTTTTATTACCTGTTTTCACTTGTTTATAATGATGCAATATGTCAACTTTAATTTTAATTAATTTTAATGAGTGCAAACTGTGTATGAGTCTGTATTTGTGCACGCGTGTGCATGTGTGTGCATGTGTGTGTGCTCGAATGTTGGCATGAGGAGTTTGTGAGTCACTGCTGCAATTAAGTTAAAATCAAGCAATTCCATTTAATGTATGGTCTGAAATGATATCAAAGTATGTTGCTCAATTACAGCAGGGCATCAACAAGGCATACTGTTAGTACGTACAGCTACACCATGTTGTTGATATAGGTTACATCATCGCCACACTCTTTTGTATTGAATGAGCTTGAATTAAACCGATGACCTACTGTAGCAGGACCCCAATAGATCAGCAATATATCAATATAGAGAGTTTGCATATTGGAAATAGGTCAAGACACATTCAGCTGCCTGCATATACAGTAAATGAAGAGAGAGAGAGAGAGAGAGAGAGAGAGAGAGAGAGAGAGAGAGAGAGAGAGAGAGAGAGAGAGAGAGATTAGATATTAACTATCTCTTCAACACTAAACAAATGGTGGGCTTTCCAGCACACAAACCCACTGCTGACAATGTTTTAATGCTTCACTTTATTACCTTTTTTACCCTATTTGAATACTAATGGGTTTAGTCGCTAGAAGCTCTTGGTCTGGACTAACCAGTAATGGGAATTCTTCACAGAAAGGGAAGCAGTGAAACAGCCCATAATATTTTTTTCTTTAATGGAAAAGTTACTAATTACAGTTAAACTGTTTATACAGTGTATATACTGCAGTTTTAAATAGCATCCCTCTTTTTAGTTCTGCAGTGGTACTAACAGCATGCAGCCTAGCAGTAAACCAACAATAAACCGAGAGGTATGACCATAAATATGTGATAAGAGAGGTTTTATAACATACATTAAGTCATATCAATATTCTCCCAGACTTTATTAGTGTGTGCAAGCATGGCCAATTCATGTTTTCTGTGAAGGAAATAAAAACCGTGTCAGTATCTCATTACAGATTAGACCACTGAACACAGGATGAAGTCAAATACATTTTAAAATAAATTAGCGAGTGCAGGAGAGCACAGGGCCGTCACTGCTAAATTCGACTAAATGAGCTATTGACTCACAGTAACAAAAGGATGCAATCCAAATCAGTAATTTCGGCATGACTCTCTTTGTTGGAGGGTTGAAACTGATTGCTGTTGTTGCTCAAATTGATTTGCTGAACGACTGATGATACCAACAACAAATGCTTATCGCTGCATATCGTTAACATGCACCATAAACACATTTTTCATTTAGAAACATTCCAGTTGGCTGGGTTACAATGGCAAAACATGCATATGACATGAAAAAAACAATTCAATTTCATCCAGAATGTAACAAACAAACAAACAAATACTTGAACCCAACCAAAGCAAATTGAGAATTTCTGCCATAATGGGAATAATGTTTGGTCTGGCCGGTCTCCAAAATCTGTGGCAGCGGGCTGGGACTGGAAAACTGTCAGCTGCCAGTCGCTGTGAGGGTCTCACATAGGGGAGACATCTCAGTGTGCGAGCTTGTGCAGCTGCTGTTATAGCCGGGCTATTTTTGATAATGACGACAGGCTCAGTGGGCTTCTACTTCTTGGTCAAATCCCACAGGGATCATCTCCACGTCTCTTTATCCACTGCTCCAGATTTCAACAGACCCACTTCAACACAGAGTGATTGATATTCTGTGCACGCCGTGTGTGTGTGTGTGTGTGCGTGTGTGTGATTGCAGCTGTACATATATGTACCAGATTTGTGTACTGTGTATGTGGTTCATGCAGGTGAACATGTGTGTGTGGGAGCAATGTGTTTGCTGTAGTTCCTGAATGCGTAACGATTCTGAGGTAGCTGTACAATGCATGTCGTGTTTATGTATGCTAATGTGTGTGTTTGTGTGTGTGTGCGTGCGCGTGGTCTCATATTATCATTGTTGCCATAAGAATAAATGGAACAGGTGAGGAAAGAAAGCTGCACACAAAAGGTTGCTTAACATGTCCGTTAAAACAACTTTGTCTTTATTCGTTAGATGCTGAGACACAAAAAGGAAACTCATGGCCTGTTTTCATCAGGGATTCAAAACACCCCAACCAATCGTCTATCCTCCATACAGGTGAGACGAACAGCATGCAGAAGGAAGACATTTAACTGGGTGCGTTTCTCTCCTTGCTGGGGCCTGGCATATGCCCCTAACAGCTTCACATCTCTGTAATACCCCTGCGTGCATCCCTCACCAAAACACCATAGCACCCTGGTATGATGCTAGACGCATTTTACACCTTGCTTGTCATGCACCAAAGTGATAATTCACCACACGTTGCCACGGGTTCTGTGTTCGTCTCATGGCGGTTGGGTGGGGGGCACAGAGGAATATGTCGTGACTGCTGGATGGATTTATTCTCCTTATTTATTTATATTCTGTATTCTGGTTGCTAGTGTGTTTTTCCTCCCCCTGTGAGATGCAACATCTTTCCGCCTACATGTTCTTTGTAAGCAGAGCTCTATGATGCATCTATCCCACATGCCTCCCCACCTGGTTCTTCTCTGTGGTCTACACAAACATACAGCACAGCGTGTACACAGTGCTTGACCTCCACAGCGCAGGCACACACACACACACACACACACACACACGCAGCAGAAAACTCCCCTGGGCTGACTGCATGCCTTCTCATGAGACCTCCATGATCTGCCTGGCTATCTCTTAATCTATGGCTCTAATCTGTACAGAGGTTATCACACTGCCACTGGCCAGCACAGAGGGATGTGTGTGTGTGTGTGTGTGTGTCTAGAGATTATGTGTACTCTGTTAGTTTAGGGTTTTTTGGGGTTTGACAGCAGTACGTCTCGGGATCTCCCAGTCAGAGCTTGCTAATGTGGCTCGGGAAAGGGGTCCCTATGCGGGAGCTGCTGCCCTCGTGACCCAACTCCGGATAAGCGGGAGAAGATGGATGGATGGACGGACAGCAGTAAAGGATGGGATGTGTATTGTAAATGTCCTTTTATTTACAGATCTTTGTTGTGATTCTTATCAAAATATTAGATAATTGCCAATACTGTACATATTGTTCGCCACAATTTATGGAGCCAGTGTATAAACGAACGATTTGTCCCATGGCTCCTGACAAAGTCACCGTTCTTTCCTCCCATTCTCTTATGCGCGTGTAACAATTGTTTTGTCCAGAAAGATGTAACGAATTATACTGCCACTCTGCTTCGGATTTAAATGTCAATCGGGTTGGGCCTTTCTCTTCTGATTGAGGTGTTTTTGTGAAGCATTTTCTTATGGGCTGGGCTTTTAACCAGATTCCAATTGGGAATCCATGTAAACGCAGCTAGTGTTCTGGGAGGGCCTTGGGAAGATTGGGCAACAGTTGGCTACAATCATCAATCAAGGCTTTAAATGCACCTGGGGATAAAAGCCGGCCACAGACAGCTCTTCTAAAGAAGACCATTGGAACTGACCATTTCCCTGTTTATGAGCTCATAACCTGTAACTTTTGAGTCGAAAGCAATGATTACTCACTGCTTTTCAGGGTTTGCACTATATATAAATTAGTATATTCGTATCGTTATGCATAGTGTTTGTAACACTATGCAATAATGCTGAATATTGTTCAAATTAGAGGTCTTCACGGGTCCTGAGAGACCTTAAATACCAAGACCCGACCGGGTCGGGTCCAACTTTGAACGTTTTTTTTCTGTCATGGTTTGATAAAACAGGCTGTTCCAGAGGTGCCAGTGAGCGATATTATTGCCAGCGCCACTGAACATGTATATGCTACTTGGTATTACTTTAATAACTTTAATTTATGCAAATCAGGTTGGGTCAAAAATCTTTTTTTTTTGCCCACTAGTAAACATTTACATTGAATAACAGCAAGGTAGGTGATGTTTAAACAGACTGTTTTTATTTGAGCTCGGAGTTAGCAAGAGCGATTCACCCTGCCTTTAAGGTGCAGCTGCTGTGGGTCAAACACACGGTAAACCACCAGAGGTGACTCACCGAGGCGGTTTCACCGTCGTTCCCCATGGGCGGGGCTGCCGCCGCCGTTTCCTGCGCCGCTGCCTTGGCCGCCGCGGCCCTGCGCAGCTCCCGGTTGGCCTGCAGCGTGGAAAAGTAGTTGACGGCGGCAAACTCGATGAGGGCGGAGAAGACAAAGGCAAAGCAGACGGCGATGAACCAGTCCATGGCCGTGGCGTAGGAGACCTTGGGCAGCGAGTGGCGGGCGCTGATGCTGAGGGTGGTCATGGTCAAGACGGTGGTGATGCCTGCAGGGCACACACAGGGATGTGGTTTGCTGCCTTGCATAGGCTCACTGTCAGCGTTTAGCATTAGGACGTTAACTAGCCCTATATTATGCTATCAGCTACAGTAGGCTTGTAATACTACTGTATACATACTAGTTTACTTTCATTTAGAAGTTCACTAGAATCACTCCTGAGGGCTCTTTGTTTCTCCTCAAAACGTCATTCCACTTCTAATGAATATGCGCACTGTGTTAAAAGGCTCACGCTTGTATACAGTAAGTTGTACTGCAATAAAAAAAGGTTTGTGTTTTTTACTCAATAAAAGAATGCGCTTGTGTCTAAGCTGATGCAATGTTGCGACTGGCAGCTATACTGTTTTTGGGTGCAATGGTTTGTACAGTACAGACACACTGAAGCCTTGCCTTAATAACACTACACTATACTGTAGTGTTATAAAATGTTTGTAGTTGCATTTAGGGGACACGTGATATAACTTCAAGCACTATCATGCAGGCACGTTTTGCTATGAGTTATAGCTCATTACCTGTAAAACTTCCCTTAAACATGCTATTGCATAATGTACGGTACTCTAACTGACACCTACACCATACAGTAGCCATGTTGCAAAAATGCTCATTAAAATTTGACATAGAAAACACATTATCAGTTTCACTTCCGCTCATTAAGATCATTAAGTTGCTTTGGTGTCATGTCATTTTCCAATGCTAGCCCATACATGTTGTTGGTAAGTGTTGGATGTACATTAAGTTGTTAAAAAGTAATGCGAGAAAAACATTGCCAAGAACAGACAGTAACTACTGAAATGTGAAACTAATGGTGAAATCCTCGAGCCTTATAGGCAGACAGTGAGCCTATACCTATGCTTTGTTCAAAGTAGTTTAAGCTTTAGGCCAGCATAAAACGATTCCAATCAGCATTCAAAATACAGGTCTGTTGTTTAGTCATGCTGATTTGTCATTAACTCTGGCATTATGCTTCTGTATGAAGTTACAGTACATGGGTGAATTGTTTATTGCAGCTTCTAATACCACCCCCACCACAAGCCCCCCAAAAAATAAAAACATCTTCAGTAATGATGAATCATTATTTCACATGGGGAACATAAGTGATCAATGGATTTTTAAGTTGTTAAAGCACTTATTAAGAGATAAGATGATAGGATCTGACAATGATAGATTCATCTAATTAGCCTTTTTTACTCTTCACTGTACAATTTAATATAATACATTTTATCTTAGAAAACTATTAAGAATGATGTATTGGATTTATGAATACAAATACATGAAAACAGGATTTGGCAAGTGATATATGGAAATACTGTACAGAGGAATGAAGTGTAGTGCTTGTATTGTTCAGGTGTTATATGGCAGGGGTTCCCAAACTGTTTTGGGCAAAGATCCAACTAGGGAGGACTAATCTATTTAGAGACCCACCAAACACCAAGTAACGATAAAGTAAATTTCAAAAACCTATCAATTTTAGATAATGCTATACCTGTGTGTGTGTGTGCGTCAAATATTTTGGAGAGCAGAGCGATCCAGAATCTATGGTGTGCACGCGGCTAAATAGGATGTCATCCAATAAGGAACATGTAGGCTATTTTGCCACAACCTTACTCTCGACCAATGAGTGGAACAATACGATAGTAAAGCGTGGAAACCTTTCATTGATATTCTTCATTTACTCAATGGCCCCTTGACATTTTTGCGACCCACTCACTTCCACTAAGTGACACACCTGTGGCCCACAGTTTGAAAACCGCTGCTCTATGGAAAGTAAACCACAGTGGGCATCCACGCCATATTTAAGTCCTACAATAGACAGCTGAGGATAAATGGATTGTGTTCAAATGGGCTCAATATCAATATGAGGTCTTTTTTATCAGGGACAACCCCAGAATCAACAACAATCAGTGGCACTCGATATGCAAACCAGACAGAAATATGCCTTTGAATTAGATCATTTAATATTATGCATTATTGCAGATTTATGTACATAATAGAGTGAAACCCATCATATAATTCCTGTTTTACTAACACATCATAAATGCCTTGCTTTTATACTGTATGCTTTTATAATCAAACCCTTTTTTGTGTGCTTTTTTTTAACACAAAATATAAAATAAATACAGGTTTTGTACCACTAAACTATGAACCTGCCAAATATAATCCTTACTCAAGCAGATTAGGCCAGATCAGATCATTAAAATCTGTTTTAATAGCCCATTCACAGTTCCAATTCACTTCCATTAGGCTAAAACAAGCAGGGGAAAAGGGCCATTGACCACGGCCACCAATGCTTTTATTACATATGCTGTATATTTGTGTATACCCTTCATTAGAAGAGGAACTCGTGGACTATGTAATGCGCCTAACAGAGGCTCATAAGTAGTGCACACTTTTGGCTGTAGAAAGTGACAACTTTCACGTTCCAAACTTCTCCCAAGGAGCCACTAAAGCAGCCTGTCTACAGCCCAGGCACAAATGAAATGACTACAGGCAGGAGATTGGGAACACAAAAGGATAGAGGGAAAGTGTGTCGGTTAGAAGGTATGGTGAAAAGGAAGAGAGGTTGTGGGAAGGATGGGGGGGTGGGGGGTATAAAGACAGGATAGTAGAAAAGTACTTGAGGCGCTTATGTGCTTCCGTACGCTAAAAGTAAGATACAAATTAGGCCACACTCAATTAAGTCTGTGAGACTTGTGCTCAAGGGACTTTCAGCTCTGAGAGAGCATGTTGACAATACGCCGTGCCGAAAACTATGGTGTAATACATTTTGTTGGGACCGAGGGCTTTCTTTCCTGCTCTGCCCTCTTTCGTCATCTGTCTTTTTCTCACTTCTCATTTCCCCTGTCATTATTGATATCTATATATACCTCTTGTATTCACCTCCTCTTTCCTCTTCAATTAGTTATCTCCTCTCCTCTACTCTCCTCATTGCAAAATATACTGTAAGTCTGTGCACCATAAATTCAACAGGACATAAGTGAGACGACTAAAAGCCACATACTTCCTGGCCAACACATTACTATCATTATGTTGCTCTTTTACCAGTCAAACATTAAAATGCATTAGACCTCCTGAAGTACTGCTGCATAAACAATTGTTATCGATTCACAAATACAAGGCCAAGCCTCTCTTTCTTTTCCATTGGAAATCCAATATGGCGTAGCCCCTCACGGCTTCAGTCCCTCTCCTCTTAACATTACTGTGTATATATTTATATAACAAAGTCGAGTTAATGCGTCTTCACAGATGTGCATGCCGCATGGGGCCACAACTTCCCCCCTAACATTAAAGATTGGGATCTATTCTCAAAGAAACTGTGCAATGGGTTCTTTCTAAACACAGAGACCAGCATCATCTCCACATTAGCTTTTCAGTCGAACACAGGGACTATTTTAAACAGTAAGAATGGGATGCGTCTATCACCAGTCCACCATCACCACCACCTCGGTCATCTTCTTTCTTTCTCTCTATTGCTTTGTGAAAGCCAGTCAACGGCTCTCTCCTTCCTTGCTATAGCTCTCACTCTGACCATCATGCCCTGCTATGCCCTCGCTGCACCTCGGGGAAAGAGAATGATGGCAGGTCTAGCGTAGTGTGACGCGAGCGGAACCTGAGTGTTGGAAAGCAGGCCAAATGCAGTGCCCTCCACCACTTATACCCTGCGTCTCTGACCAAGGCTAACGGAGAAATAAGATGTTTGCTGTATTCCCAATTAATTCAAATCACAGCACCACAGACCTACAGATATATAATTACAGTACATGAGTTAGTTTGCTGTTGTGTATTTTGGTTTCAGTATTGAAATCACTACTACTGACTTCTACAATGTGTGTTTATTCAAAGCCACCCTAGGGTCAAGCTGTGGGAGGAGAGCAGAAGACCATATGAGAATTAGAATTATTTAACGTTGTATAACTTTTTGGAGTACTTGGAGACAAATAAAGATGCATTTGTTGGACTTGAAGTGTGCGTAGGAGACTTGTCAGCAATCATTCCAGCACCCATAAACAAACATTGCAGGACAATAGCTGTATGCTACTATAGTAAGCTGTCAACTAGCAAAAAAGTATTCAAAAGGCACAAGATTGATGACACATAACAGTGTATTATATTGGCTACAAGTACTGTAATAGACTCTCAAACAGCCAAACATGTGGGCAACTGGCAAGAAGGTATACACAAAAGGAACACACACACAGTTTGTTGTTTTTTTGTTTGTCTTTACGACAAACCACCAGCTACGATACACCAAACTAGCTCATAAGATAAATAGAAAATAAATAAAATGGACTTACCGAAAACAGTGCGAGCTGGTACCGATTCCTTATTAATCCAGAAGGAGACCTGGGCAAGAATAACCGTCATAATACAAGGGATGTAGGTCTGAATGAGGAAGAAGCCCATTTTCCTTTGCAGGTGAAAGTGAACGGTCATGATAACATATTCCCCTGAGAATGAAAGCAATTTGAGTATTTGATTAGTGTCATAGATGGAAGAAACATATTAGAGTATTAGAGTATGTTAGAGTATTATTTAATATTTTTCATACAGAAATCCATATCTATCCCATATCTAAAGGGAGTGTCATTATTGGCTTTGTAAAATATCAGGTATCACTCGATAGTGCACCTGATTGTGATCCCTGAAGAGTTTATACATTAAAACCATTTCTCATATTTAAATATTCATCATGATCTCAGATAAAGACTGATTTATCGAGAGATGATACAGTGTATAATGTACATATACACTCAGGAATTCAGGTTTCAACAGGAATGGAACCATACAGTATACAGTAAATGTATATGAGCCATAACACTCATTGGGTGATGGAGGGAGAATATTGTTTATAAATAACTTTACTTGCATAATATGCATTTACCATTCCAGTTACAGTACATCAGTGGACATATCAAAACATGGACATACATCCTAACCTACATACTGTACCAAATATTCACTTTCACATTGTGATTTTACCACAAAAAATGCATGCAGCTGAAATGGCATAAGTGGAATGGTAAGCTCATAATCAATGAGGACAAGGCATGCACCATCACCAAGCCAGGTTTGAGTCCACAGATATACACCGGTTAGCTTCTCTGAACAAAAACACCTACCAGTGTTTGACTTTAACCTCTCGCTGGACACCGTCTGACCAATCAGGTCGTATTGTAACAGGCTGGAGGATTCTTGGGGCACCTCCACTGAAGACAGCGGCCCTTTCTTCCATGTGTACACAATCTCACTCATAGGGTATGCATCTAGAGAAAGGGTTAAAATGGATATGCAACTTAGCAGGATAAGATAGAAGGCTGCTGGCTGACCATCCTCCTTCCCTCCCCAACATAACAAGTCTGTAACTGTCATCAACATCCTCATTCCCCATTATCTCCTTTGTTAAAGTACTCTGTGTAAGTAACTTTGGATAATCAGTGTCTGATAGCATATCGTTTTAATTGTAACAGTGAAAAAGATGAGGGCTTTTCTTCTTTTAATACAACAATAATGAAAACACTGTCTGAATGATTGATGGAACAGTTTATGGTGTTTTTCAAAGGGTAGAGAATTGAAACCTATAGTATGGGCCACAGGATTGCTCGTTTATTTATAGAGATAATGGATGATTAGTTCAACGTGAGGTTTTCTTCAACTGCATACTGTGCTGTATCTCATATTGTAAAGTTATTCTTTGAAGATGTACCATTCAGTCAGTCATAACTTGAGACGGATTCCATCTGTCACACAGGCTTAACAAATACAGTACAACTTACAACTTCCGAACTTAAGCGGGCAAGCATGGCCGTCCATCGGGAAATTCATCAGGCGCATGGGGCACTCTGCATTTATAGTTAATCTGTGGGAACAGAAGAGTCGCTATCAGTGTTTGATTTATATTTCATATGCGGGTACTTATTTATTTTAGTAATAACAAATGTAGCAGAAACCATATTACACAATACGTAATACGTATCACACTGTTCAAATAATGAATATGTGAGATGAATTTAGTGACGGCCGTACTGTATATGAGATAGACAAAATAATTTATTGTTAAGGAAATTCATCTTATTTTCTGCACTGGATAAACAGAAAGCATTTATATATAATAAAAAAAGCATCTTTATTCAAAGTGTTGCTTCAGATAGACATTATTCTCTTTAGTAGGCCTCCAATTTGTCTTTGTTACTAAAAGTAATTGCTCTCTTTTCTTCTCATTTGGGACCAGCACTCCCAAACACATTTTTGGAAGCATATTTTTTTTATGTGTTTCCCAAACCTATTTTCCATTCCAAGTCTTGGAATTTTGGATTGGTACCATTTGTTTACTTTGTTATTTTCTATTTTTATAATAATATATGTAATTTTTATATAATCTTGGATGCATCTTTGTTAGTTTTTCGTTGGTTTCCAACTCTGTGTTCTATTCCAGTCCTGGATGGAAGACATGTTTAATAGTTTGTGTCCAGCACAGATACAGTACCTCATGGTGTAGAGGATAGTTCCATTCTGCATGATTCGGAACAGCTTGTTGGGGGTGGTCATGTTGTGAGAGATGGACCTCTTGCCATTCCGGAAAAAGGTGTCAGGTGTCCAGATTTTGCTGACCATGAGGTTGTTGAGTCGCAGGATCTCGATGGGGCCCTCAAATTTTAACCTCTCGTCAATCCATGTTTGGCGGAAGAACACATCCATGGTATATTCCTATGAGACAAAAATAGAGGTTGACTATTGTAACTGGAAACTAAAGCTGGTTTTATTTATTTAGTAATAATTTCCTACAGCTTATTGACAATATAAAGAGACTCTTTTTAACAATCAAATCTTAAAAATGCTAAGATAAATGCTAAATGCTTTCACATCATAAAGTTATTGAAAAGACATCGATGTTAATGATTATGTTGACCATATGTCAAAGCTATTTTGCTCAGTTAATAAATGTTTGGGAATTAATTTTTAACAATATGAGCTACTGTACAACTGATGTTAGTCTACTGTATCTAGATAGACAATTTGTGTTAGTAGGGGAAAACAAGTTTGTCTTAATGACATTAATTAATTTGGCCTTAATTATTTTGGTGTGAAATAAAGTTATTTTCTGTCATTAGGTGTAGAAGTTACACCTATTTTGGTGTGAAGTATAGTTATTTATACATGTAGGTGTAGTACTGTAGTTTTACAGCTGATTAAATCACTACACCTATAGACCTATAGTTACTAGATACAATACTCATATAAATTACATCTTGAGACCTATCGTGGATGTAAACTGCTGCTGAACATTTTCAACTGTGATTTAAATATCATTGACACAGAACTTCATCAATCTATAACATGGACACATTTCCTGCTACTATCATTGTATTGTACATGATTCGTAGAACTGCTAACAGAGTATCGTGTGGCAAATATGTGAAAAACTGTAAAGTTTAAGGAAAAAGAAGACAATCAGCCTATCCCATCATCATGTCTGTGACACTCATGTCTCTCTCTCTCTCTCTCTCTCTCTCTCTCTCTCTCTCTCTTACTCTCTCTCCATCTCTTACTCTCTTTTACTATACACTCTCTACAAAGTGATGGATTGTCAACCAGATTAAAATCCTATAAACTGCACTAATGACATCCAGCCAAACCGGAATAATGGAGGCTGGGAAAATCATGACTTGAGGCTATATGCATGGAGGTTGGGAAGGATATTATATTCACACACCTACTACTGCAATGTCCTGATGTACTATACACACAAATGTGCACACATGCATGTGCACACACACACACACACACACACATCACACAATATGAATGTATTACAAGACAACTACAGTAGTAAATCACTATGTTATTGTTATCTGAAGTTCAGGTCCAATACATACCATCTCAACATCTGAAACAGGTCCAAAGCTTGTCACAAAGATATCAGTTTTAACCTCTGTCACTGGACCTACAGTAAACATAAACATGTGAACAGTGGTTGGATTAGTTTAAAAATAAAATAAAATAATGTTAAAAAATGTACAAATGCAAACATGGTTTGTAACAACTTATTTTTCAAGAACATTTGTAAAACATAAACGTCTTCACGGGATAATAATATGCTAAAATATGTAATATTGCTAGAAGTCAGAAATACAACAGTTTAAGCAAAATGCTGGAAAGCATTGCATGCATGCACAATCAACTACTGTACCAAATCAATGAGCCAATACATGAATATATTCCTTATGGATATAAGAACTTGGAATTGTTTTACCTCCAAATCCGGGACGCAGTCTGTTGTCATATCCATCCAGTAATCGATCCAATATGCGCGTGATGTTATCCAAATAGATGTTGCTGTCACTGTGTAGATTTCCGAAGACAATGCAAACACTGCGAACAAAAACAGAAATCATTCTTAATCCAGAAGAATAAGCAGATAGGCAGAAATGTTTGCAGCAGTAGAGTTTTTTTCAAATCGATAGAATTAACAGCCAGTAGTTTCCATGCGTAAAAGTCAAAGAAACAACACACACACAAAAATAGTTGAGATACATACCCGGAAAGAAATATGCAATTGAGAAAGAAAGCCATCCCTCGCAGACACCCCACGACCAAAAACCCCTGGTCAACTTTTAAAATCAGCATATTCCATAATTTAAAAGCATGTCTGAAAGCGGGTCAGGCTGTGCTTCTGCAGCGCGCGCGCGATTCTATTGCGCCAGCCAGATCGAGTTCGCCTCTAGTGCGGTTGCGCTCAACTCAGCCCGAATCAAATGAGTTTGTGAAAATAAAAATAAAAAGACCAAAAATAAATAAATAATGATAATAAAGAGTTTTCAAACAACGTGAACGCATGGACCAGTTGGAATTAATATTAACCAAATGGGCATTTTTCGAGAAATCGCTTTATATAAGGAATTATTGAACCAACCCGTTTACAAGTTGGTATGGACTTAACGGCATACGGTTCCATTTGGCTTCTGATTCGTTAAGACATGCGAACAGACAGCAATTGAGAGAGGGGAGGTTAGAGAGAAAGACAGCGAGTCAGGGTATCTCGCAAATGTATAGGCCTATCAGGCTATATCAAGGGGGATAATATAACCACGCAACCACCAGTCCCCTCATCATTATCTGTGTCCGTGGGAAATGCAAGCACACTGTGAACCACACAGAGACCATAGAGCTTTACTTGAAAAGAACAAATAAAAAGTATCTGCAAATTATACGAATATGTGAAATATAAATATGAAAATGTCCACACAGTCCACGTGTTGCTACGGCTGCATGTTGTGTTTTACAGTCAAACAGAGGATGTTTCATCATTCCTGCTGTTCCAGCTCAAGATGTGCTTCCATGGGCAGATTTAGCCATGTTCACAACAGCAGACAAGATAGGTTTAGAATAAGATCATTTACATGAAATGTATTATTGAACACAGAATAAACAGTGTGATAGTTACAGTATGAGAATCTGGGAGCTGTTGCCTTTCCCCCTCCAATGCAATAACATATTTAGAATTGTAGGCCTACCTAAAGATATCTAAATAAAACCATTTCATTCACCATAGCATTACAATGAACGTTTGTTAATTTTAAATCAAGTAAAATTCACTAGAATTGTTTGGGTATGCAATTGATTATTGGTAAATATAAACAGTGTAATTGTGTAATAGTAGGTTTGCATGTTGCTATTTTGATTAATATGTGGTTATTTGGGTTATGGAAAATATGTTCATTCAGAGGATGGGGATTTTGGAGGTATCAGTATAAGTATTGGCAATAATATTAACTCTAACATTGAACTAATGTTACTAACTCCAATAAAACCAACCTAATGTAGGTATAAACAGATATCACCTAGTTCAGTTTATCCAATGTTTGTGTCAACCAATGCTTGTATATCAAGTTTGATCAACATCATTTCTAATGATTCACCAATTTCAATAATATTCACAAATAAAATGGACAACATGCACAGTATCCAAAGCATAGGACTAACTTTCTGTATACATTTTTAAACCTAATCCATACTTGTAGTTAGTGTTAATCAACTTCCATGTCTCCTATTCTAAATAAGACTACAAAATGTTGGAATTTTATTAATTATCGGAAGTCTCATATGGCGTACTGTATAATTCATTTGAGAGAAATATATGTTACACTTCTGACAGCATTAGAATGAGGAGTCTGATTACCGTATGTAACATAATCCTTCAACTGGGCTCCCTTTTATAAGAATCCAAGTTAGATAATCCTTGGGAAAACAATCAAAAGTATTTACAAACCATCAACAAAGCGTTGATTTTAGATAAAGAACCTCCACTGTTAACTTTATTAGGGTTAAAATACAAGATTAGACAGCAGACCTAATGTCTCTGGAGAATTTGTAGATTGCATCTCTTGCAGTCATTTCTCACCTAGATTTAAAATACAACACAATGTTTTGTTCTATGGTACTAGTAGAGCACTA
>JAODLL010051818.1:0-14065 GCA_026546735.1 Forbesichthys agassizii
AGTTTCTCTCTGGTCTGAAGAGACAGACTGTGGTGATGGTTCCTCTTTATAATCACTCTCACTCTTGATGGAGACAAAATTAGTGATCTTGATAGTCTCATTCAGGCCCTGAAGCTGCTCTCCCTCCTGACTGGTCCACAGTTCTTGTTCCACTTTAATGTGGGGGAGTTCTGGTTTCTCCTGGTCAAATTGTGTCCAGTTACCTGAAATGTACACTTCTCAAATGTGAAATCCAATTAAACATTCTAACCCAGCATTACAGGTTTAAAAAAAAAAAAAAAAAAAACTTCTTACAAGGACAAATACATGCAACAAATACGTCAGACTGCCTATTTATTGACTAGGGTCTTAATTCTGCACTTGCCGTCATATATTCAGAAACTGTAAACCGTTATAAAGATGTTAACAAATACAGACTTGAACTATTTGACTTTGTGAGTAAGTAATCCACGATATGACCGTATCCAAGCTCATCCTTACCTGGCCCAGTATTGTATCCTCTCTCAATCGCCTGTTTTAGTTCGTCCATTGTAAACAGCACAATAACTGAAACCGTATGCGATGATCAGTCTATTGAAATTACTTGCTATATGATCATAATAATTGTGGACAGCTTGAACGACCTAAAACAAACAATTAGCCTTATTTATCAAAATCGCTATAGCTTCAACTCCATTATGCTAAAACAAGGAAGGCCTGCCGTCCTGTAAGGGCGTACCGTACTTGTCCTGATCACACTTTACTGAGACGGGTTCATGCTGGGATGTCTCACAAAACCTCGCCAGCTATTATTTAGTTATTTTCATAGATGACATGATTTGAAGTAAACCGTTTATTTTAACTAAGAAATTTGGAAAAGTAGCCTGAACAATGCATCCAGTTTGTTACCGCCACCATGTTGTGATCGCTGACAAACCGCCTTGCATTGTGGGTTGTTTTCTCGCTTCACTGGCTGACCACAAATCAAGGTGAATACCGCCACCTACTGTAGAGTGTGAAACATCAAGCCGTCTACCAACCTTTGGTAGAATGAGCAGCCAGCCAGGGCTGGCTAGGTAACTTTTACATTTGTAATACGTTACAGTTACTACCAGATTTACCAGATTACAATTATATCCAGTAACGTAATTTTTGGATTACCTACATTTTTGCACATCTAGAGATTAGAGAGTTTTGCCCATTCTTCTTTGCAAAATAGCTCAAACTCAGTCAGATTAGATTGAGAGTGTCGGTGAACAGCAATTTTCAAGTCTTTCCAGAAATTCTCAATTGGATTTAGGTCTGGACTTTGACTGGGACATTCTAACACGTGCATATGCTTTGTTCTAAACCATTCCATTGTAGATCTGGTTATATGTTTAGGGTCATTGTTCTGCTGGAAGGTGAACCTCCACCCCAATCTCAACTCTTTTGCAGACTAACAGGTTTCCTTCTAAGATTGCCCTGTATTTATATTCATCCATCTTCCCATTAACTCTGACCAGCTTCCCTGTTCCTGCTGAAGAAAAGCACCCCCACAGCATGGTGCTGCAATAACCATGTTTCACAGTAGGGATGGTTCACGGTGCTAGCTTTATGGCTTTGCTTTAACAATGGCTTTCTTCTTGCCACTCTTCCACAAAGGCCCGCCGTGTGGAGTGCATGACTGATAGTTGTTATGTGGACAGATTCTCCCAACTGAGATATGAGAGTCCCCAGCTGGTGGATACTGGGCGACCTCCTTAGGACCTATCATGTCTGTACCCGGGGTTGCCAACTCTCACGCTTCTGGCGTGAGACACACGTTTTGACCTTCATTGTCACGCTCACACCAAAACTCTAGAGTAACAGAGATGGACAGGCGACAACATGAGCCGCTGAATTGTTAGTTTTGCACATTTAATATGAACAGCCTAAACCACTCAGATTAAATCTGCACACTCCAACTTGGTAAAGCGCATATCTTATTTTACTTTCATTGTTTTGCTACCAAATTCAGTAAAGGATTATTCACAATCCACAGTTTGAAGACTAAATAGAGGGATGACCTCCGTACAGTCCAGACAGCAGATTTGGTTGCCTATAGCCTAATATATTTGATTAGACTGTATATTTCCACAGTACCTTATTAAACTTAATCATAGCCTAATAGAGCTAATGTCATTTAAATAGCATATTTGCATTCATGATACAAGAGCCTATGGCCTTCCTTCCTAATCATATCTTTATATAAGCAGGACGTTTTACATTTTATATACTTTTCAGAAAACTACTGGAATCGGTAATTAAGAAAAAAGAATATTGCAGGCGCAGATCGTGACTCTACCAAGTATTTGGCTGAGTGAGTGAATCAGTGTGTTCATACTGCAACACTACGCTTTTCGCATGTAAATGGCCTTGAATACACGCCATTAGGCCCAACGTATTATAACTCTCCATGTCGTAAACTCTAGGGGCAAGGTCTCTAAATCCAGTATATTTAAGGGTGTGGTATTTAAATGACGCCCGTTTTCCAGACGGACAGGCCTGTATCCTCCATGGTGCCTACCATACCAGACACACTACCCTCCATGGTCCCTACAGACAGGCCTGTATCCTCCATGGTGCCTACCAGACAGCCTTGTACCCTCCATGGTCCCTACAGACAGCCCTGTACCCTCCATGGTCCCTACAGACAGCCCTGTACCCTCCACGGTCCCTACAGACAGCCCTGTACCCTCCACGGTCCCTAACAGACAGCTCTGTACCCTCCATGGTGCCTACAGACAGCCCTGTATCCTCCATGGTGCCTAACAGACAGCCCTGTACCCTCCATGGTCCCTACAGACAGCGTTGTACTTTCCACGGTCCCTACAGACAGCATTGTATCCTCCACGGTCCCTACAGACAGCCCTGTACCCTCCACGGTCCCTACAGACAGCCCTGTACCCTCCACGGTCCCTACAGACAGCCCTGTATCCTCCACGGTCCCTACAGACCATCCTTTATGTGTCCTGGGGTCAGTGGTGGACCCTGCCATACCCTGGACCCTCCATCACCCCACCCCCACTTCTTTGGGGTCCGGGGGGGGGGGGGGGCAGTATCTGGTGGGCTTGGATGGGGGGTGGGGCAGGCTTACCTCGGCCCTGAGCAGCTGGGTCCCGTCTGTCAGATACTGACTAAAATAGCTGGAAGGGTTATTGGTAAAAAAAAAAAAAAAAAGGTGAAAAAAATGTAATTTTTTTCTTTCTAAGTCCATCCTGTGGTACCAGTATGACAAAGGTCCATGGTAGTAGTGTGACGGAGCTCATGGAAGCGCGGCTGGGAGCTTATGGGGCTTGGCGCCATGTCTAAGTCCAGCCTGTGGTACCAGTGTGACAAAAGCCCTGTGGTAGATGGTAACCCATCTCTGGAGCCGGCCTATTTAATTTACACACATACTCTTGTCCATCAGCAATGTGTAATACCCCTCTCAAGGCCACAGCGTTCTGTCGTCAACTAGTGTAAATTACACAACTACGCACTCAAATTAATGCAGAGTAATAATATATTTCCTTATTAAACTGGAACTACATTCACAAAAGAGAAGTATACGGTCAGTGCCGTTGACCAGAGACACTGGCCTCTATATGGAGTCTGTCCCCGAGCGCTGCACAGTGGCTGCCCACTGCTCCCTTAAGGGATGGGTTAAATGCAGAGGACAAATGTTGCTACATGTACTGTATGTGACAATAAAAGCACCTTTACGCTACGTACGTGAAAAATAAAACAAACTACGGGCTATCAATGGTATCCTAATACCTCCAAATTTAATTAAACTACCTTTACGACAAATACCTTCCCTTTGATTGTGTAAATGAACACAAAATAAAAACATGTAGTTTGACAGCAAAGTTCCAGACATGTTTAGAAAATGTCCATACAAAGCAAAAGGACTGCTATTTTTTCCAAAACTATTTACAGCTTATTCATTTACAACCCCAATTCCAAAAGAGTTAAAACAGTGTGGAAAATGCTAATATAAACAAATGAGTGAATTCTATTCACCCAGTACTATATTAGGAGCCCAACAACACATGTATGTGTTGTTTTCTCCTTGTGAATGTAAACAGTTTTTAGAAAATGTCACATTTGTATGACTCCATTTGCATTGTCCTACTGGAAAATGCTGGCATGTCTTTGGAAAAGACCACATATGGATGGCAGCATATGTTGTTCCAAAATGTGTATATACTCTGTCTGCATTAATGGTGCACTCACAGATGTGCAATGGCAAGTTACTCTAGTTCTATTTATAGTCAGCATTCATAATAGTTTTGTGAAAAACAGCCATCATGTTCTCCAGGCTAAAAAGTACTGTGTAAGCTTTCATCAGCATCAGGTCCAAATGCATGGTTATCACGGTAAAGAGAATGTCAGCGTCAATGAAATGGGTAGCTTACACATCTTTGAGTGCACCTATTAATGCAGAAACATCCATCCATCCATCCATCCATCTTCATCCGCTTATCCAGAGTCTGGTCGCGGGGTGCAGAAACAATTAACTATTATGCTGCCATCCCGATGTGATCTTATCTGGATAAGGAAACAAACTATGCAAACAATGTACATTGTGTGTGTGAGTATATACTTAAATTGCACAAAGTAAAACATCACATAATGCGTTGTTGTTGTGTATCTGTATCAGTATCAAAGTTGGATCGGCCATCCCTACGACTCACTCCAACACACAATTCGGAAGACGTGGTGTGGTAAGCAATGGCTCATTTGCATTTAAAGCACTGGAAAGCCCAGTTTGAAGAGGGCTGGTTAGAATCGGTTGAGTTTGATGGTGTTATACTTGATCTATATGTGGTATTTTCAGCTAAGCATATTGTCACAAACATTGCATTAAGGCCTCAAGAAACTGCGTCAACCTGCGGAAAAGAGGGATAAACGTCCCCTTTAAATATCTTTTCCAGCATGAAAGCACTTGTATCCTTTTAATATTTCCTGATTGACTGAAACTCCTGATACACTGTTGGCAGTGGTAAGGCTTATCTCCAGTGTGGACATGCTGGTGTCGATTGAGTTTTGCCAACGCCCTGAAGCTCTTCCCACACTGACGGCAGTGGAAAGGCTTTTCTCCAGTGTGAATATGGTGTTGTGTCTTGAGATTTCCCAACAAACTGAAGCTCTTGCCACACTGTTGACAGTGGTAAGGCTTCTCTCCAGTGTGGACACGTATGTGTATCCAGAATTTTGCCTTACCATTAAAGCTCTTTCCACATTGTTGACAGTGGTAGGGCTTATCGTCAGTATGGACATGCTGGTGTTGATAGAAGACTGATGACTGACTGAAGCTCTTGCCACACTGTTGGCAGTAGTAAGGCTTCTCTCCAGTGTGGACACGCTGGTGTCTTTAAAGGGTTGACAACTAAATGAAGATCTTGCCACACTGTTGGCAGTGGTATGGTTTCTCTCCAGTGTGGACACGCTGGTGTATCTGGAGATTTTCCAATCGACAGAAGCTCCTGCCACACTCTTGGCAGCAGTGAGACCTGGCTCTGTTGTGTTTGCTAGAGGTTGCTATTGGCTGAGAGACCACAGAGGAGTGAAACGATCTGTCCTCTCCAGCAGTGACTGATGGAGAACCTGCAATGGTGAAACACTGAGTTATCTAGAACCTGCCATTTTAGACAGACAGATCTATTAATTTTATTTCTATAATTCATTATTTTTTTTATCTCATGGAAAAGTGGGAGTTCCGTGCAAGAACATGGGCGGAGATGGATATGGAGTAGTGATGCAACGGATCACAAAACTCATGTTTTTTTTTTTGAGCCAGGGATCGAATCATTTCTCTGATCAGCAGACTGTATGCCTATATATTATATTTAACCATACTGATTAACTTTGCTTGTCATGTATTACGGGAAGTGTCTATGACTTCCTGACTCTAGATGTCACACTAAAGGCCTCAACATACTTGCCGTGTCGGGTGGCGCGCGGCCCTTCGCCTAAAAAGTTAGTCTACTAAATAATAACCATTCTCGTGTCTTTATAGTCGAATCAAACTGGATATTATACTAGGACAATTAGGCTAGTATTGCATTATTATAATAAACCTCTACTGTAGCCTACATTACAGAAGGGTGCACGTAATAGCAAGAGACATGACATGTCAATTTTAGAATAGCGTGTTTCCAATCATCTATATTTTCAATTTTAATTCTGCCAAAGGCAATGCATATGGCTTATTCTTAAAATCTACCAGCCTCTAAAGAGAAGTGCACAGACATTATGTAACATTTGAACGGGAGGTTTCTGACCTTCGCACAGCAACAGAAATAGGCTATTTTATGTTTTAATTCTGATGTCTTTAGCTGTTAAGCATGGCAGCTAGCAATTGTTGCTCTGTCCCGATCGCACCAATCTAATCTGCATTATATTATCATCTGCATCATATTATATGAAGACCCAACGCGCCAGCTATAAAAAGTCGGAGGTGCGCGCCATGTCTCGCGACAGGCGCACAAGGTTATGTTTAGTCCTGTGTTGGCTCAGCAAAATATATTGAATAATCAAACAATTCTGAATCCGTCACTTTTTATGCCTACTCTAAACAAATAAATGGCGCTTGTATAATTGTTAAATGGCTCTTGTTTCATTGTTCAAAAGCAATATGACACGCGGGGTTGTGCTGTTGCAAAAGGCGAAGAAAACCAGGCATGCTGATATTCAGCAAAACTCGTAGCAGCACACTTACTGATTAATTCTCTGCAATAGTATCGGCAGGGCAGGTAAAACACACGGCAATCCTTGTAGAGTGCGAAGCACGGCAGAGAAAAGACAACTGAAAACGCTGGCCCCTTTGCTGCCATAAACAAGGGGGGCACAGGCAGCTGTGTTGCCCCTGACTCACTGGGTCTTCATCTTTGCCCTCTTGTGAGTAGGTCTATCTCTTTGCTTTTTACCCTGATCACGTCAATCTCAACATTCAGCGCTTCAAAACGTGACTCTTAACTTATTAGGCTGTTTATACGATTGTTAACTTATTGCCGAACCGTGGAGAGTACTCCGTACAGGTCCCGGATCACCTACGATCCATTACATCACTAATAAGGAGAGATAAATAAAATCAGAGTTTTATTTACATTAACCTGTTTATGTAAACTTCTGACTTCAACTGTGTGTACGAGTAAAATACTGTATATTTATATATTATTCTCTCTTCTAGTTTGTCTTCCATATCCTTCCTGCACAGCAGTGTTATGAGACTGGAGATAGCAAACCTTTCTTTCTCCTTCTCTTTGTCTTGAGTGTTTAAACCTGGCTCCTTCCAGTCATCATCTCTGTCTTCAGTCTTAGTTTCTCTCTGGTCTGAAGAGACAGGTTGTGCATCACCACAACCTGTCTCTTCATGTTCTTCAGCTTCTCTCTCTTGATGGAGACAATATTAGTGATCTTGAATATCAGTCTCATTCAGGCCCTGAAGCTGCGCTCCCTCCTGACTGGTCCACAGTTCCTCTTGTTCCACTTTAATGTGGGGGAGTTCTGGTTCCTCCTGGTACAGACTGGGGCTCCACAGTTCCTCTTTACAGACTAACAGCTGTTTGGCATCTGGAGAAAAGCATAAAATACCCACACAGAACTATTACAAATAACCTCACTTGCATGCCAATTGTGTTGACCTGGCTAAAACAAGGTTCCTACACATTGAAATGTAGGAACAGGGTTCCTTCCATTTACAAAGCCAAAATTTCTACACAAATGTCCAGACTTTTAAATGAATGAAGATAACAATCATATACTTTTAACTCAGTTAAGTGGTTAACATAGTTAATTGTAAAAAAAATAACCATTTCAAAACGTTTCCGGTCAATTAGTTATTTTGGTATAATGACAATGTTTGGTGGAATCAATGGAATAATTGGCACATTATAATCGATCAAAATATTGAAAGAGTGGTTAGTAGGATCATCAAATGTAACCGTGACAACATCTATGGCTATGCTTGCAGATGTTTATGCCGTTTTTAAAAGACTACTAGAGACGGGTGTTTGGGTCTTATTCCATTTATTTAATTATACTTGCATTTCATTACAACATCACAATACTTTGCTTTAATACATTTCATTTGTAAATTGTTAAAAAATACACTATATTGCCAAAAGTATTGGGACACCCCTCTGAATCATTTTATTAATGTGTTCCAATCACTTCCATGGCCACAGGTGTATAAAATCAAGCACCTAGGCATGCAGACTGCTTCTACAAACATTAGTGAAAGAATGGGTCGCTCTCAGGAGCTCACTGAATTCCAGCGTGGTTCTGTGATAGGTTGCCACCTGTGCAAGTCACAAGTCCATTCATACTACTAAATATTCCACGGTCAACCACCTGTTAGTGGTATTATAACAAAGTGGAAGCCATTGGGAACAATATAAACTCAGCCAAAAGTGTAAGGCTACATAAAATCACAGAGCGAGGCGCACAGTGCGCAGTCATCGCCAACTCTCTGCAGAGTCAATAGCTACAGACCTCCAAACTTCATGTGGCCTTCTGATAAGCTCGAGAACAGTGCGTAGAGAGCTTAATGGAATGGATTTCCATGGCCGAGCAGCTGCATTCAAGCCTTACATCACCAAGTGCAATGCAAAGCGTCAGATGCAGTAGTGTAAAGCACACTGCCACTGGACACTAGAGCAGCGGAGACGTGTTCTCTGGAGTGATGAATCACACTTCTCTGTCTGGCAATCAGATGGACAAGGCTGGGTTTGGCAGTTGCCAGAACTATACTTTACTGACTGCATTGTGCCAAGTGTAAAGTTGGAGTGGAGGGGGGTTGCTTTTAAGGGGTTAGGATTGGCTCCTTAATTCCATTCCATGCTTCAGCATACCAAGACATTTTGGACACTTTCATGCTCCCAACTTTGTGGAAACAGTGTGGGGATGGCCCCTTCCTGGTCCAACATGACACCAGGGCACAAAGCAACGTCCATAAAGACATGGATGAGCGTCTCCATATTATTAACTCCATAATAAACCCTACGCTGCGGTCCCTACGCTGGTGGTCTGAGTGGATGTTAATAGTTAATTTAAAAATTGTAAAATAAAATGTATTTAAAAGACCTCATGGATGTATGTTTTGCTTCTATTTGATGTTTGGTAGGGCGGGGGTCAGGGGTCCTCCCCCAGAAATTTGAGAGTGTCAAACACTTAATTTCCTGCATTCTGGTGAATTGTCAAAGCACTAGTTTGTGCCTTTCCATTAATGGTAAAGGTATGTTTATATAGGCTAAAGGAAAACAAAATAACTGAATAGAATGCAGTGGGCCTAAAGGCTCCTGTTGATCAACTTCTCAATTAATATTATCCTAAGAGAGTCAAAACACACAATCATGATGTTATCCTTCTGTCCAATAGCATATTTATTAGGCTATACTATATTTTATTTTGGGTATTCACTGAATACCGTGTTTGCCTTTGGGGTTACCAGCTGCTGGGACATTAAAGTTCCCCCAATTGAAGAATCACCCAAGTAGGCTATACAAATCAAAGCTACTGACACCGATATAATTGGATATACACTTGAAAATCCCATGCATAACCATTGTGCAATATAAACTATAAGCTACAGTACTGTACTGTCATTTCCTTTTAATTGCTTTCATTCTACAATGATCACATAGGCTATGTCCAAACCTGCTCTGTGTAAGTTGATGTAAGGCTTCAGGGCAACATCCAGCAGTCTGTATCGGGTTATGTCTTCTTTGTACTCCCTCATCACTCTTTCAAAGCCAGCAAAGATCTGGCCAGCAGCCGCCGCCAGTCTCTCTTCGACAAACACCTTGACCTCTTCTGCTCCACATGGCGTTTCGGTTTGGTTTAAAACTACTAATATCTCTTTTCCAGCTGCAACATGCTGCTCGTTAACTAAGCATCTCAAATAATTAAGCTCACACATTATTTAACGTTATTTGAATGTACGTAATTACAACAAGGTGAACGTCTTATATTAAGGTAAATGTAGATGAATCCACTCTTGTTTACGCCATTCTATCTCCTTCTCGCGGTTTTCTTCTTCTCTCTAGCACTTTAAGGTGCATACCGCCACGCGTACCGTACGGCGTACCACTTACGTGTTATGGGACCTTAGTTTGGAAAAATATGTATGGTAGTCAACGGCGAGAATAAAATTATTTTTAGATCCCGTTTGCTTTGTGACACCAAGCACACATATTACGTTTGACTATTATTATATATGTTATATAGGGTTATATAGCCTAACATTTAGTGACGAGAAGACACATTACGGACGGTTTTGTGTCGTGTCATACCATTTCGTGTCAGTGGCATGGAACTTAGTTTGACATGGCACTGGCATGTTTGGTGTGTCACTGGCATATGCCGATTTTTGCTGTCATCTACACTCACATTGTCACTGTATTATTATTAGTGGCTCGTACCGTGACTGACTTATGGGGTGGCCACGGTCGGTTCCTACTATTCTATTTTATTAAAATTGCCCTCCACTCTGGCGTCCTCTAGTGGCTGCCCTGGGAAACAGCAGAGTTCAAATGGGATCTTGCGTTTACGTTAACCAGCATGCTGGACGTCTCTTCTCTGCTTAGGCCCTCACAAATCTAATAAAATCTTTAGGAGAGCCCTTTCCTTCCTGAGGGCCTGACTGTTTGCGTTAGCCCACTCTCCGTCTCTGGGTTTGGGTGGGGGAAAGTGAACCCCTCCCTTTATCCATGGTTTCCTCTGGGCAACTGGGCCTGTCTGTCACAGTGCTTACGTTTCATCAGGGTTTACTGTAATGGGGGGTCAGAGTGTTTCATCCTGCATGTACTATTTATTTATACAATTAATCTCAGTTTATCACATATACAGAGGCTATTTTCACATTTCCCATAGGTTTAGCACTGAATCAGTATGCCTTGCATACTTCATCTTAACCAACCCAACCAACCAACAAACCATCAATGTAAAGACTCTATGCACTAAGCAGCGCTGAGAAGAATGTATGTCTCACTTTGTCACATTTGCGATATACTTTTGGAGATTCTAACAAAACGTTATTCAAGCACAGAGATTCCAGCAGGCTGTGATCCACAGCTACGTTGTGAGGTGTGCAGAGATGAGAGGAAGCCCACTGAAGCTGGTTCTCATGACATCACAGCATTTGTTTATGACCTCTGCAGCTGTGCGTGCGTGACACACCTTTCCATTTCCCTCCCAAGCCATTAATGTTGTTTCGGCCATTTAGAGATGGAAACGAGACCTGCCCATGCCTGCATTTTCCAAGATCATCTTTTTTAAACACAAGGGAATACTATAAGCCATTCAGTATCACCCCTGGTGCTGTCTGAAGTAGTGAACTTTATATATGGACTATAACATACAAAAGATGGGACTGAATTAACGCAAACTTAATTTTTTATATTATTATATTATATTATATTTGTGTAAACACGCTTTGTCATATGTTGCACAATGTCTTTAAAGGGAGTCTGAAATCAATAAGCAAAACAGAAATCTTTCATTACTATAACAAACCTCCCCGAAACTGCGTTTCCCAATTCCATGACGTGGGTGATGCAGATTAGAAACAGATTGATCAAGAGTGCATTTGTAATCACTCTAGAGATAGTTTTCTATTCTTTAGACTCTAACAAAAAACAGAAGTCATTGCGTGATCAAGGGGCTAATATATTGCACCTCATGTATTCACAAAGTTGAAGGTTTTCTCTTAGTCTTTTATAGTTTACTTTGTTTAAGGATGTTTATATTGTGTGTTTCTGTACAGTTAGCATACACTGTCTTACTGTATGTTGTTTATGTTTTCAGCAAATTATCCTTTTACTGTATCAAGAATCCTTGTTGCCAACCCCACTGAGTTAAAGTAATGACTTCTAGACTGTTGTCTTTGATATAATGAGAACACTGGAATCTTGGATGGTTTAGAGGACATGCAAGCCTCTTGTTACCTGATAAGTGCTTTGTTTATCTTGGCATCCCAACTGCTGTTTCTTTAGTTAACCAGTCTGGGGTTGCCACGCTGTCCATTTCCAAAACTAAACAAAACAAAACAAATTTTGTTTTCGCCTAAATTAATTAATTTAGATGTGTTTATACTTTGCCCTTTTCTGGAAACAGATTGCTTTGCATTGCATTTATGGGTAGGGATGGTTTAAACAAAAGGTAAATGCATTTTTGTTAAGCTATACTGGTCTGCTGATCACCATCTTAGCTGAGTTGTAGCCATCAGAGTCTGGGCGGGCAGAGTGAGTCCACGGTGTGTAGTTTGCTGAGGTCACCAAAGCAACACGGTGCGTTGTAGGCGCTCCTCTGACGCAAGCTAACAGTTTAGTTGTAGTGTCTGGTGTCAAAGGGACGCATAGCGATGCAAATGCTTCCTATAAATATACTTCAACGTCCACAGCTATTTAAAACCAGGTCAGCAGCAGAGTTCATTTTTCTTTTGAAAGTTGGAATTTAGGTAGTGAAATGTTATATTAGGTTTAAATCCCAGTGGCCCCATTAACCGGTAAATTAAGTTAGAGCAACTTGTTTTTGGATAATCATAAGATACAGTGCAATGCCCTGTGAACAGTATAAAACACCAATGGTTTAATAAACTTCACAATGGTTTATTAAACTACACAATGTCTCATTAACAATACATGCTGTTAGCAGCAGATATAACTATATATAGTTTTCAGGCAAGAAGTTGGAAAATGTACATATTTTACAATATGGCTATGCACATTAAATAATGCGTGCTATAGTGCTAGTTTGGGATTTTGTCTGTCAGAATACAGACAAATGGTACAATAGTACAAATGGAGACGCCAAATAGCTTTGTCATAATGTGTATACTTGTGAAGTTACATTTCTATCTAATCATATACTCGTATTATATGTATTAATGTGTATGCAGAATCTTACATTTGAAAATTTGAACCCTTGCATGGTAAAACTCTGTCTCTATGATTTGCCCTGCTTTGCACAACAGCCTGTGAACTCCATTCAAAACCATGAGAGAAGTTGACAAACCCAAGTCACAGGAGCGTGATTGCTTCCAAAAGATAACCATTCCTGCTACAGTCAGAGCTGGCCAAGGCAACATACTGTCTTAAGAGGGGACTTCCCCTGCAATGCACCGCACAGGGGTAATTCAGCTTCACGATGAAGTTTGGCAGTTTGGCTGCCTCTCCTGCATGCCACATGTGTATGTTAAAGGTACAGTCAGCTACTGTAAGCTAATTGTAAGCTAACAAAAAATGTTGTCAGATTCACCAAATATCTCTTCACATTTGGCTATCTTACCGTTCCATGTGTGTGTCTGAAAAAATAGTCTGGTACTTCTAAACAGCCCTGGCTCCGTAAATAGGTACATAAACAAAGTTGTGAACCCGCTCACAAAATCAATGCCGCTTGGCTTCACAGTGCGTTTCAATGTGTGTGGGGCGGAGCTTTTGAGGGAGTGTGTTTTGATTTGAGCTTGACGTTAGCAAGTGTTCAGCAGCATGGCTAACCCTGCTTTTAAGACAAATGTGAGCTGCACACAACCTTCAAAGTGTTCCACACTCATGCTGAGGCTTCCAGCGCTGGCAGCCATCCACCACATACGGCGGCCCGTGAAACCATCTGACACGCAAGAGTGTCTGGGGACTCAAGGCAAAGAGGTGAGTGGGGCCGTTCACAACAACATCCTTTCCTCTATCCGTGCAGAACCAATACACATGAATCGGCTTAAGAGATTTGAGTCCGAACGGCCACACGTCACATGTATCAGACTAGCCTTGACTAGCTTTGCCACAAGTCACATGTATCAGACTAGCCTTGACTAGCTTTGCCACAAGTCACATGTATCGGACTAGCCTTGACTAGCTTTGCCACACGTCACATGTATCGGACTGGCCTTGACTAGCTTTGCCACACGTCACATGTATCGGACTAGCCTTGACTAGCTTTGCCACAAGTCACATGTATCAGACTGGCCTTGACTAGCTTTGCCACACGTCACATGTATCAGACTGGCCTTGACTAGCTTTGCCACAAGTCACATGTATCAGACTGGCCTTGACTAGCTTTGCCACAAGTCACATGTATCAGA
>JAODLL010051829.1:0-19240 GCA_026546735.1 Forbesichthys agassizii
CCCCCCCCCCCCCCCCCCCCCCCCCCCCCCCCCCCCCCCCCCCCCCCCCCCCCCCCCCCCCCCCCCCCCCCCATGCCATAGCTGTCTTCTCAGTCGATAGACGCACTCTGCCACCACTGGTGGGTAATTGACAGCTATGAGTATGCCGCACGTGACACTGCCCTTGCATATATTATTTCATTATCGTGCATGTATGTCAGGCTAGGGAACACATTCAGGGACTCGCTCAACTAGCTAGAGGATACACACATGTTTGGCAGGGTTTATGGAGAGACAAACGTTTCATTTATATTACAGTCAAGGTGATGCTTTATTTCATTTTTCTTTCTTTATTTCTTTACTTGAAAAATATACCCTCCTTAAACAATATCCAAAGCATTACTTTTTTTATGCAGCAAATCATTTTTGGTGTTGATGTTGGTGTTAATTTGATATTGAAAATGTATCAAGACAAAAATGATCAAATGAAGGTGGGCTTTGCTAAATGGACTGTAGATGTGTGTGTCTTCAGTTTTAGGTTAATGCTTTCCTCCCCTTGTGCAGCACAGTGTGACCAAACAACTAAGTCTCCACCAAGCTCAACCTTGAAAGGATTGAGGTGGAGGCAGTGAATACATTTGCAGGCTGCTTAGCGTCCGCAGAAACACAAGGTTAAAACGTGCCCCCTTTCCCCCCACCCCCATGTGTTCGCTAATCGTGAGTTTTACTTTTCATTAGGCCTGATCAATAAGGTGGGTGGGTTACGGCGGCGCAGACACACATCTCTACCACACTTCCTTGACCCTGTCACTGACTCCACTTCCTGAGGCTCTCCATCACACTGTGTGGAAGTAGAGAGATTGAGGCAAACAAATGGCTTCATTTCTTTCTAGCTTTTCATCTCACCCATGTTGTACAATACGTTAAAAAACTGGCAAGGCTAAGTGATGAATGCAATAAAGTTTAATTAAGAACTGGTGACCTCTCTGGTTTATGTAATAATACATGTTCATCCTGCTTTCAGAACTAAGGAAATTAAAGCAAATGCATTAAGAGCCTTAGTGAGGCTCTACATTGTCTGCCAGATATGAAACCGTGTTGATATGATTAGTAGCATACATAATATATTTTATTTTAGCCAGTTAAATTAGCACTGATGTGGAAGAAATCCTGTTGGAATTTTAAGTGAGTTAAATCTCATTATATACTGTAAGCATGCGTGTGTTTGTGTGTGTGTGTGTGTGTGTGTGTGTGTGTGTGTGTGTGTGTGTGTGTCTGTATGTTACACTCACCCAGCACAGTGAGGCGGGCAGGGCGAGATCTCATGGCTGCCTGTACAGCCTGACACTCAAACACAGCGTCATCCATCAGCTCAACATGCTGGATACGCAAATGATGCTCTCCAGAGCTGTGGTCTCCAATCACGGTATAGCGAGGGTAGCCTGCAGCGCAAGCAAAGTCATTACACCATCGTTAGCGGCACATCATACTGCTCATGACACGTGGAATCACGTTATAGAATGTTATCATCAAAAGCACAGACATGCAGTGCTACATCAGTTGTGTTGGGTATAGCCCAATAGTGTCTGTGTCCATACGAATATTTGAATCCTGGTGCATGTGCATGGCTACAGCGATACAGCAGTGGTTGGTGAGTGATTCATGTTGTCTAAAAGTCTGACTCTAAGACTTTAATACAGCAAAGTTGGGTCTTGAAAGATCAAAACATGCTTTTATAGCACCGCCGTTTATGTTAATAAGGCTAGGAAGGTCTCTGCCTTCAGGAGAATGTGATTTTTATTACATTGGCAAGCAATACAACTAGAGATTGAGTTGTTTCGGCACTGCAAAAGAAGATTTATAGTTTAATAATACAGAAAGCAGAGTAATACCCGCTGTATCCAAGAGACCTGGACCCTTTAAACAAGTCAAATCAGATTGCTTAAAAAATATCCCCCTGAACGGTTATCTGAAGATGCACTAAGAGTGTTTTGTCGAGTGCCTCACTCCATGGGGACAAATAAGCAAGGAGAAGAATATGTTTGATTGGGAAGTTTTATACGATATTTCTCATGCTTTCAGAACTGCTGGTCTCTGATGATTCCTGTATTTTTGCTCTAATCTCTAATTATAGAGGAATTTTATGTGTAATGCAATCTGTGGAGGGAAGACCACTCAAAATAATGTTCTAACAAACAAATAGAATATATTTTCCCCTCCCGAGATTTTTTAAATAATTGACAGTGACATCTTGACAAGATTGAAGGGTGTTACAGCAGGAATTAAAGACAATATACGACTTATAAAAGTCCACTTTCATATGATGAGAATCAGTCAATCTACTGATTCTACCCGAGAAAGGTAAATCATTGCCAAGCCGGCTTTTGGATAACTACCAACAAATGCTGAGAGGTAATACGGTATATTGAGTCCAACTAGTACACGAGGCTATGGCTGCTACTTGCTCCAGAGAATCCACTTTAATAATTTCCCGTGGATATTCAAAAAATATGTTTTTGCATCTAAAAGGAACACAATAGAGTCATACTCAATTTGGTATATAGAGCAATGAGCGCATGGACATCCTTTACTGCTGGTAAGATGAATTGGAGGAGATGATGTCACTTTTTACATTTTCTTGTGTGTAGCCCTTAGTCTAATGTGTTTTAAAGTGTGTGTGTTTGGGGTGGTTTAGAAAGAATACAATAACAATATCAACATATACTGTAAATAGGAATGCTGGGAATCTTATACAGAAGATATCCGTGTCAAATAAGGATTAGTACAGATGAGAACTGTACAAGGAGATACTCTGCAGTCCACTAGAGCAGTGGTTCTCAAACTGGGGGTCGCGAGACACAAAGGACGGGGTCACAAGATGATTTTCAGAAATGAAATAACATTTAAAAATGATTAAAATGCCATAGTTTAGCCATTATTGTTAGTAGTAGTACAGTTTATACACTACTTTGATGTATCTGCTATAGCCTGTAATAAAATACTATCAAATAATAATATGGCTGTTATTCTTCTACCACCTCTGGGGATAGTGGGGGTCGCGAGTCTCTGGCACTGTTATTTTGGGGGGTCACGAGCTTGAGAACCCCTGCACTACAGGGACTAACTGAGAGCTCCAACTTTGCACTTTATGGTACTTTCTTCAATGGAAAGTAGCTATTGTAAATGTTAATTTCAAAGGCCATATCTAAAAGCTCGCATTAACAACAGGAATAACCATTGACTCAAAATTAACGTTATGCTTTCTCCTGCTTTGAATCATGTCTAAAATGGAAGACTGGTCATTAAAATACAAGGTCACCCACATAGCCATTTTCTGTCCCTTTTTATACTCACTGATGAGAGTATATCAAGAAATTATACAATTGAGAATAATTTGGATAATGTTAATTGCACAGGTTTAATGAATACCTTTAGTTGGGCATGGTCCAGTTGAAATTATTTTCATTTTTTACACTTAATGTACAGTGTACTCTCTGAGAGTATCAGTGTAATATGTTATTTCTTTACATTTACACAGAGACAATGTTTAAATGTGTCATTTGCCCTTGTGTTCTGTAATATTCAATTGAGTTATGCATGTTATGGTCATTTGCAATGTTATTTGTATTGCATACTAGCAAGTATGCATATTATATAGTATGTATCTTGCATACTAAGTAAAATACACATTTCAAATGGCAAATGCAATGTTATTTGTATTTCTCCTGACCATAAATGTGAATAACTTAATTTAATATTTGAGAACACAAGGGCAATTGACAAATCAAAACAGATTACCTATACTGTATGTGTCAGTGATGTGTATCTAAGACGTGCAATTGATCTCAATGAATTTCAATGACACAACGTGTTACCCAAAGCAAACAATGTAAAATAGGCCCATTAAGGAGTAATGAATCCATCAGGACAGGGATGGATTTGTCTCTAGGCTGGATCAATGGATAGTATGTGTGTCTGTACATACACACAGCCAAGGCAGAGACTGGTGATTTATAACATTCTCCTAGAATGTGTTTCACATGCTGTCACCACCAGGGGAATGCAATAAAGTTCTTGACGATGAAAGGTGAAAGGTGTTTAATTTGTTGTGCCATGATCATGCAAAGATGGGATCTATTGCTTCTTTCTCCAAAACATGAATACTTACTCATAGTTAAGGTACATTACATGATATGCAGCATTTTAATCCTTATTAAGAACTCGGTATGGTGGGGACATTCTCTCCGGCCATCCTTGTCATGCATAAATAGCAGATATAGTCACACTTTAATCCGGACACTTACATACTTAACATATTTAAAGCTACTGCACGGCTGTCTTTAATTATAGTAGAACACAGGGACAGAAGTGAGAACAAATAGCAAATTTGGGGAATGATAGGAATCATTGCCTTTTGTGTTCTCATTTGGTGCTTTGAATGGCAAAAGAGCGCTCAAGGTTTAATCACTGCTCCTCTGAATAGAAACAGGTCCCAGGCGCGCGGCACTGTTGCCGACACAGCTTCTTTCTATGAATAGCCTATATTATAGAAATGCTACACGCAATGTTCGGTGCAGAACGCTTCTTACGTATACAGCTGCCACTTTTCTCTCTCTGTGTGTGTAGCAGTGGCTGAACCATCAGTCTTTTCCTGCCTACTGCATTGCTTGTTTACGTAGGAAAGAGTGATAAAAAGGACAGCTGCGGAGCACTTTATTTCAAAAAGTGTCATCCATTTCAATGGAAGGCACTCAGCACTTGTCCGTACGACACAGTTGCCTGTTTAAAGACATGTCTCCTCCAAGAAAAGCGAGTACATTCCTCTTTATACAAATACATGTGAATAATATTTTTTACAGACCACAACCATGACATGCCGGGAGACAGAGAGAGAGGAGATGCATTTACATTCACTTCCACTGTCTGTCCGCAATCTGGGCATGCTCATTGATAAAGAGGGAACCGTCGTTGAAATGGCCTGCGGGGTCGGAAAACCCCATCTTGTACATGAATTTGAACGTGAAGTTGGAATTTGAATTGTTCTCTCCTTGTTATACAGTATACTGTATGTACTCTATCGCTCTCTATAACCACAATTGGCTCTGTACCCCTCCATTTTGCGCATCATAGCACTTCCTTATGGGTGCCTCCTCTTCCTATGATTCACTCTAAGATTGCTAAGCCATTGTTTACAGGAAACTCACAGCTGCCCGCTGGCGTGATAAGGGGTTGGCCATGGAACAGGATGGCTTTTTTGGGGCACAGCCAGCCACCGAGGTTTAATTATCACCCGCTATCAGTGACAGGGGAGCCTTATAAGAGCAGTCGCTGAAGGTCAGAGGGTAGGAAACCCCGCTCTCTAGTGGAATACATATTTAATCATTCCTGATCATAAGAGACTTTCATGTTTTAAAAACGACCCCAGTTGTATGCCGTGCCTTGAATTACAATTTGTTCACAGTTTCGGCTAGGGATTCTGCAGAGACTAACCCTGCATGATGACGGGGCAGACAGAGAACTTTTATAGTTATAGTTCATATTGAAAAATAATTATTAAAGGAGTCGTTTCATGCTCCTTTTCACTTCACAGTGACTTGGCTTGACAAGCTTAGATGAAAATACCACATAGTTTATGAGGAATAGCACATAAGAACTCTTTAGATAACGGTCTGATTTGAGTGACTGTTGCTTTAAATTTAACAAGTCACTGCCCACCCCGCCCCCACTTTCACGTAGGTGTGTTGATGTGAGGCTACAACTGCTTTACTGCAGGCTACTCAAAAGAGGTTTGAACATAGTTTATGGGTTTTGGACCACATATGGTTTAATTTCAGCAGTGTTTTCAAGGTGTTAATATTGCCCATGAATTCCGCCTCACCGTCAAGACTACAGTAACACATACAGGCGGCAGAATGCAGTTCATTGTTGTTCATGTCAACAACACAGCAGCAGCTTGGTCACACAGCCCTGTGTAGGAATGGTGTTACGTTTTGATAACCAGCCATTTTATTCAAAATAGATTTACAGATTTGGTCATCTGCAAATGTTGAACATTAAACTTTTACTTACGGTTTGTGTACTGGCGATCAACATCAATTCCTTGCCTTGCATATTTAAAAAGCTACTACATAGCTGGCCATATCCTCCTATGAGTGTTACCACACAAACTCTGTGCAGTAATCTACGCAACATATGCACGTTTCTCTCATTCGCCTGTTTCCCCGACCCTCTCCTTTTTTTTGCCAATACAGACCAGGAAGCTCAGTCCACTTTGAAAAGCTTACTACATTGCTAATTCCAAAAACAGCTAAAAATACTTGGTTTCATGGAATGGGCTTTAACAACTGCCTTTAACAAAGCTGTAAATAACTAAATAAAAATGTTTTTTCATTTATATTCATAAAATTCATTAATATTCATGACTCCAAGAGTGAAGGAACAACAACCTGGTAAATGACACAAATTACACAATTAGGCCAATTATAAAATAAGGGCAATGTAATTAGCAGAGTTGAACTATTCCTTAAAATTCCATTTACCAGCTAAAAAGATCACTAAAGGACCAATGGCATTTCTCATCACACATTATGTTAAGATTTCTGGGCTCCTTTGCTTGACACGCTCTTATCACATAGAGAGTAATGTGGCCTTATACTCTTAAATAAAGTATTATTATCATCACACAGTGCTTCAATGTGGCACGTGCATTCTATATAAATGGGATGTGCACTTTTGAACACTAAAATTGTGTTAGAAGTGAGGCAACCCAAAGCTCTAGGTTGTTATCACATCTCAGATGAGTGATGTACTTGGGAAAGGAGAAGAGTTGACAAGCGGGGGGTTGGCACGTGACAAAAAGCAGTCAAGGGAGAAATTTGAATGTGACAGCTATACGACAGCGTGAGTAACGGAGGGAATCGAGACATGATGGAACGGAGGCGACGCCAGGCTGTAAATCCTCTTCCCTCACCTGAAAGGTCCCTGCCGACACCCAGCGCAAGGCCATCTTTGATCCACAGGACGACGCCGTGGTAACTGGGGATGGAGCATGGGAGGGTTACAGGTTGCCCGGCCACCACCACCAGATCTTGGGGCTGCTGGGAAAACATGGCCTCCCCTCCTTAAGGACACAAGAACAAGGTCAAATATTAGTTTATACATATGATCTGATAAACCAGGGACTGAATCCTACAGTCAAATTACACATACTTAATGGAAGGGTCAGATTTGAAGAGGCAGACACAGACAAAACGATCATCATTCAGTTCTGTTCAAATTGCTGTAATGCCAGACAATCCACTAGACAGGAGATATCTCACATTTCTTCTCATGTCAATAACCATTCAGATTGACAGTATTCCTGAGGTGTTGTATGCAAAACACATGAATTAATTTCCATTGGATGTCATCATGCAGACGGTCTGGCCGCAGACACACACTACAGTATATGACGTGATGATGTCTGCCAACACCGTGCTGTACCAGTGCACATTAACTCTGGCTCACACCCATGTTCTCCAACTGTTACTGTTATTAGATAGTGAACTCAGGTGGAAAGTGGTGCGTGATGAACTCCATTAGATTAAGAGGGTGTGTGAGTGGGGGGTTGTTATAGTGACAGGCAAAAAGGAACATTGGCCGGGGGTCTGACAGACGCCTGCATGCAAACACAAACACAAACACAAACACACTCACAACACACACACACACACACACACACACACACACACACACACACACACACACACACACACACACACGGACGCTCCTTGTCTATAATTCAGTGAGCCTGAATTGGCTCAGATTCTATCTTTCCATTTTGTCCTCTTTTTCTTCCACTCATTTTCTCTGGCCTTTAATTGCTTGAGAAAGCGGACCACTGTGTTCTAGAGCAAGTCGATATCCCTTTGAGTTTCTGTTATTTGTGGGGCCACAAACCAGCACACCATCTATTACATGCACAAATAAAGCATCTCCATATTGTACTCACACAGGCAAATACCTTAGCATAATAACAGTGAAAGCATAATGGATAACAATATCCACATGCTGTAATGACAGAACATTATTAAGTAATGTTTTCACCTTATCAGACTACCCATTACAGCCATCTGCTGCGTTTCCGTGTATGCTTAGTTTATTACTCGAACATTACTTTTCCGTCGACAGACCGGGGAAATTGATTTGCTTTGTTGCATTACTTTAAGTCATGTCAGTGTCTCATAACAAAGCATAACTCATTTTACAGCCTACAGAATTAGGAGCTGTGTGATGGATAGCTAGTTAAAGAGATGCTTAAGATTTCATGTTGATTCATGCACTCTACACAAACACCAGCAGAACACTGTGTAGGAATACGCAAAGCGATCCCCTTTCAATGTACGTGTACAACGGGACACAATTCACAGTAGGCAATATTGTATAAATTACAGTATGTTGATGCATTTCACATATAGGCATTTCACATAGGAGCTTCAGCTACACTTCTGTTTTGTAGGCTCTTAATAAATTACTCCTGCCATTGTAAGCGTTTGCCTGTCAAAATATGTTTGTGTGCAGTAAGGGCTCCAGGAGAGAAGCTGACAAGCTGAGATTTCTATTGTGTCTCTCAGCATGCTTGTTGGCCTTCAGCCCTAGACAGCCTGGTTCAGAACTGGGTTCCCTGATGAGCAGCTTATCTCAGCTATAAGCAGCAAGCCAGTCAGCGCGCAGACAAGGCACCGGTGTAGGCATCCACTCTGTGAGCCGCCTGCCTGACATGCTTCAGAAAACAGAGGAAGCACTAGAGCATTCTGACTTTGCATCGCATTCATTCCATTTGCCCTGTCTATAATGCTGCATCAAGGACTGCAGGCCATGCTGTAATTTATTTTATGTCAGTGGGATCTCACCGCTGGTAGATCTATAGTAATGCCCCATTTGTTCACACACACACACACACACACACACACACACACACACACACACATCTGCACTTCACATGGTCACAACCACTCGCTGTCCTTGTTATTTGTCCTTTTGAAAAGAAGACAGTTTGTGTTCTTGTACTGTACTTGTGGGTTACATGTATAGCCTAATCTATGTTTTTGAGTAAATGTAAACAGTTTATTCTGATTTAATTAACCCACTTTGTTGGATTTTATCAATTTGAATTCTCTATTTACACACACACACACACACACACACACACAGACACACGCACACACACACGCATACGGACACACACACGATCGTATTTCATCCATTTGAGCGACTACATGAGCAAAGATTTCCTCAGCCATTCTAACCTTGTCTTCCATATGATTTAAAAGCACCCTTGAACAGACATTACCTCTACAGACTTGACTAAGATGCCGGGGGAGAAGAAAGCTTAATCACACCTGACCTCTTTGAGGCTCCATGGTTCAAGACTGAGAAGGTAGGGGGTCTTTCACCTGTTGCTCATCCAACAAAATATAATTAAGATTGGCTTGTTAAGCAGATACTGTACACGTTTTTCTGGCATCTGCTGTACTTGTGGTGCAGGACAATACACTTGGCTGTTCCTGTAGTCAAACAGGTTTTGTAATCACATTCCCTCTCATTACTGGGTTATGATTTCAGAGACATCCGTGCAAATTCTCAAAAACTCAATTTTAGGTATGGAGATTAAGCAAAACCTAGTTCACTGGTAGATTGCTGCCTTTCTTTTGGCTATGTAAACTCATGAGTTTCTTACGGTAAGCTTTTTTAAAATTAGCATTTATCTAAAATTGCAGTAATAAATAAATAACATTTACAATAAAGTAAATTAATACCTAAGCGTGATGCAAATCATATAACCGACAAATACACTATTTTAGGAAGTTACAGTTAATTACATGATACACTGTCAGCTCTTTGTTCGGTATATTTTGGGTGTCCAGAACAATGGATTTTACATGATTTTAGATTACTATTTGGTGAAACTGCTTTACAACAAATATTTTAGACTGATTTAAAGTAGGCGTCATAGCGTGCAGTTTAGGTCAAAAGTATGTGCTTACTGTATTTAGATTTTAAATTCTCCTGCGCCAACAAAGCAAGTCACATAGCAACAGGTGAGGACATACTCTGCCCCCTCACAGATACAGCATGAGTAATGTTTTCATAACCTAAATAATCATCAAGCCCCTGCTGGAGGCCTTCATTCCCCGCAGTCATCACTAGGGAAGGAGGCCATGGCGACGATAAAACTGAAGATCCTTGTTAATAATTGTGTTTTATTAGGTATGCTAATGTGGTGGATGGTGTCCCAGTAGGGGGTAAAAGGTCTAAACATGCAAATGTGCTGCAAAGTAAAACAAGCTCTTATATGGTCAGACTTAGCGAACGGGTTTGCATTAACCATGTGTAATGGAGTTGCCCAGCATCACAGCTTCAAGCTGGTTTGTTTCTTACGGGGATACAATGATACAAATATGAACTGACTTTCATATGTTTTGATTATTAAGCTAGATGTTTTGAACTGTCTAAACTTGTCAGTCCAGATTTCAGAATCTAAAATTATGCATTTTGACAGTGTAAATTATCATCCAACAAACCACTATGGCGTGGCACACGCATCCTTCAGCATTTGCATTTACAGATTGGGCCCATTAAATATGAAAAGATACGGGCTCAATCGGATCTAAGTCGTAGTCATGCTGCTCTGCAGCGACTGGAATGAAAAGGCCGCTCACTAATGCTGCCGACTGTGTTCAAAGTTTGTTGGAGAGGCAGAGAAATATCCCAATGGGTGTTGAACTTGACAATCAAAGCAGAAGCTCACTGCTAATTGGGGGTTTACGTCGCTATTGATAGTACTCGAGAAAAAAAGAACAACAACTGAGCCTCAAGTTTGTTCCGTAAGAAATACAGTTTTGACTTGTTTTTCAAACTTTTATGCAGAACCAGTGTTTTTTCTGAAAATGTACTATACAGTGCATGCATGTTTTGACTAAATACCTGGGGTCACGCTGACTTTGGAGGCCAGTAACTTAGATTGCGAGTGATTAAAAAGAAATATGCCTAGTTAAAGTGTGCCCCACTCATAATGTGGCTGAGCACTTTTCCTCTCCTAGCGTCATTTCACTTCAGATAATTTGTTTACCTTTGGGCGGCCACTGCATTTCCACATACTCCAACCCCACATCTCCTACAAACTGCCCCCAATCTCACCGCCCATTGCCAATCAGGCCTGGAAATTGCCGTTACGGACACGCATCCAGCCCACTTCACAGAACTAATCAGCAAGCCATCTGTGCAGCGTGTGGCTACATAGCACCAGATCCTAGCCCAGAATCATTATCAGAAACGATCACCTCCTTTGGCCAGAACATTTTCTACCATCTACTTAGGCGAGGAGTAGGAGGGCTTCAGAACAGGGGGTAGGTGGGAGTGGCATTTACAGCATGTGTCCAGTGTATAAGCCTAACGTTTATTATTTCTACTTATTTTTTTAGAGCTGGCTCGTTCACAGCATGTAGGAGAGCTCAGTTCTTTTATTGTTAGCCTCTCAACATGGTTATCACTGCTGACAGGTGCCAGATTACTAGAATGGAAGTTGAAATTAGTGAGACATATCCAGCTATTACTGTGGATTGCTTTACAACACTTATATGTATGCTGTATGTCTGCCTGTCTGTCTGTCTGTCTGTCTGTCTGTCTGTATATCTATCTATCAAGATCTATAGTATCATATTCTAAAGCTGTGACCATCCTGTATTAATGTTATCTTTGTCATAGATGTGAGTTACTGTAGTTGAGATATTATCAATAATTATGGGATCCCAGTGTTTCTAATCTTGGCCTACGGCCAAATATAAACATGGACCTGCAATATGGATTACTCTGCACATATCGTAGTGTAATCAGTCTCCTAACTGAGCTCTTTATATTCAAGCTCATCCGATTGTCAGTTCAGCCTGTACCACAGATCTTAAATTCCATATCCAAGTGATTCGCCATGCAATCAAACATGCCACTGGCTTATCGGCCACCGATTTCCTTCACCAAGTCTACATCAGACTCAGTGTGGATTTAACAATGAAAAACATCAGGGTTTCATGTAACTGAATGTCAGTTTACAGTCAGAAACATTCAATAGTAGTAGTATTATGGTTAGGATTAGAGGAGGATAGAAGCACTATCAATAATAATAATAATAATAATAATAATAATAATAATAACCTTCACATAAAAAGTGATTATCACAAGGGCAAATACCATCAAATATACATGATAATAGAAAACATTAAAGTATAATTTATTAATAATACTAATAATAAAATAAAATAAAATCAGGGAAGGCTCTCTTAAAAAAGTATGTTTTAAGAAGAGACTTAAAGAGTTCACTGATTCAGCTGACCTGATTTCTCCGAGCAGGCTGTTCCAATGCCTCGGGGCCCTGACAGCAAACGCTATGTCCCCTTTTGTTTTAAGTCTGGCCAGAGGAACAGAAAACAGGCCTCTGCCAGAGGACCTCAAGGTACGTACCGGTGCTTACGGGACAAGCAGGTCACAGATATCACTGGGAGAGAGGCCATTGAGAGCTTTAAAAGTAATCAATAACAGGTGTGATATGGTCATGTTTATTGGTTCTGGTTCAACGCCTGGCAGCTGAGATCTGTACAGTTTGGAGTCGTTGATTTTAGATTTTTCAACAAGACAGATAAGGGACAATCAATAATTTGCTGGACAACATTGATATCTAAATTAAATCTCTTAAATATTGTGTAAAGCTGACGTACATTTGTGTTTTGATTTTGTCACACCACAGAAAAGGGTAAAATTATCCACCCAGCCACATTTTAATTAATAAAAAAGTCGGCAAGTATATAAAATTAAGTTTCAAAAGCTACATCGTTAATACAAATCATGTGTGTTTAAAGGAATGGATTTCTAACATATGTAAAGTATTTCCAGGTAAATATCTGTATTTGCTATACATCTTTAAGAGCACAAGTGTTTAAGACACCACAGTGAGGCTGTACAAAAAAAAAAAAAGATCATGCTTTGAAAATAAAAATACCGGTATCATATAACCGTATGTTGACGTCTTTGCGTCTACCAGTTTCACTTACCGCCAAGTTGAAGTGAGTTAGTTCCAAACTAACAACTGCCCCACCAACATTTTAGCCAAATTGTCTTAATACAATACGATGTACTAAGTCTAGCCATGCAAGTTTACATACTGTATTACTTCACTTTTCAACAGAAGCCATACAACCTTGTCCTACACTATCAGTGGGTGGATTGGTTAGGTTAGAGGAAGATGGGAGCAATACACAGTGCACATTATCTCTGGCTCTAAAATAGACATCTCTGCAGAAAAGGAATGTTCCTTTTCTGCAGACAGACAGAGTCACAGGCACGTACAGGCCCCTCATAGCCAAGCCCTGATCAGTCATCCGCCCACTACTTCAGCATGCAAAATCTCATTCTCACCATAAGCCTGATGGCTGTGATTGGCACACTTAATTATCTGCAGTGCAATCGTTAATTTAAAAGGATGGGTGAAATATGCCACTGTGAGGTGCAATTCATTTGGAGTATGTGGACTACTTTTAAGTTGTGTTCATGAGATGGAAATCACTTTTCATGAAAGCTCTGAAATACAGTATATTATTCATAAGATTGTAGATAATTAATTAGTGAATGGATTCAAAACAAATGCGATTCCAACCAACACTGGGGTTTAATATACAGCATCTAGTTTGATGGGCATTGCAACACCATGTACATTTTATAAGGTGATCTGGCTGGTTGCTAAAATGTTGCTAATATGTTCAGAACGGTTGGTAGGCGGTTGCTATGCGTCCCAACTGGTTGCTAGAGTGTTGCTACTGTAGGTGGTATGCGATGTTGGCTTGGGTGGCCCCGAGGTGGTTGCTAGGGTTAAAAATAAACATAAGAATAATAGGGGTAATAACAGTATGTGCGTGCTTTGCCAGTGACAGCTCTTAGAGAGCATTCTGCCACTGAGTCAAGTGACTATAACTCTAAACATATCAATTACTCATTACAGCCCAATTTATTCAGAATATAAACATAATTACTTCATATCAACATATAGTGGGTCACCACATCGCCATCCAATAATTTTTTATTTACTTTTATGAATTGTACATTTATAATTAATGTTTGGTAACTAAACCATGTTATAAACTGGATTGTTAATGCGTGTACAGTATGTATAAATAAAGTTATTCATGAAGCAATAACTGCACACATCACACCCACACACACCCATACAAACATTTTTCTATAAACATAAGGTAGTTCGACACAGACTATGACATATAGAAATCATTTGCAATGAACAATGCATACCTTACCTTGCTAGATAAAATAAGTCACATTTATGAAGAGTATATTAAGTATTATTATTATTATTATTATTATTATTATTATTATTATTATTATTATTATGTTCATAATAATACACATATTACATAGCTTTGTATGTGGCAAAAACATAAAATTTGACAGAGAATGTCAACTTAAATATGAGGAAGTGAAAACAACAAAATCAATGGCAGCATTTTAGGCAGTATTGTAAGCCTACAAGAGGTAAAGGCAAAATCACTCAGAAGGTTTTGCTTTTGTGGGAAGTGGAAAAACTTAAATATGTCATTTGGCCCTATCAAGTCCATTAGATAAATCACGCCTTGCATTTATTTTCCCTCCCACATGGAATGGTCGAAACCCATTTTGCGAGCCTGTCTAGTAGAAAGTAGTCTTAATACTCCAAGCGTGCTGAGATGGTTGCCATTATAAGTCATATTTCTATCAGGGAATGCAAATATGTAGATCAGAGAAGATGAGCATGAGTGCTGCCTGATGAATGTTGTCTTCACGCCCTCCCTCTCTCTCACTGCAGTGGCCAAGGCACAATCAAGACGGATTACCTCCGATGATGACGTCTAAAAATTACAAATGGCAACAGCAGGAAGGCCTTGCGGGCAGACGCTTCATCATCAGACACGCGGCCGGAGGAAGTGGGTTTTCATGGACACCAGACACTAGAGTATGAGGAGCCATAAACCTTTTATCAAATCTTTTCAGCCTGCATCATTTCTGGCAGTTCTCCGAAAATTGGGTCCAAAGTGCATTAAGGCTTTATGGGCCGTGGGATGGATTCTCAAGTTATCTCCCGTTCCATAAAAAAAAAATATATACAGAAAAAATATATAACACAAGATAAGGAGACACTGTAATTAGAAAGCAAATACCTAATATTCTGTATGTCAGTGTAATAGGTCTTGTCGGTCAAAGCTACACAATTTGCATGCAGCCTACATTATTTGACATTCTTCCTGTAAACAATAGACATAGCCTGCCCAGCAAAGATAATTACAGTAATAAAGCAAAGCTACAATGGGCTGGTTTCCCAGGTGATCACAGTTAAAATAGAACAGTATACAGTTAACATAAATGTGACTGCATGTGCACTGCAAATTCCGGCTTCTGGCTGATATTGCTTTTGAAAATATATTGTGTATTATAATGTAAAATTGATTATGCATTTATTTTGTAGGTAATAATGTTGCATAATACAAGGAAGGACATGAAAGCGTTGCAAATGAGCAAGAGAGGTCGAGTGAGCAGAAGAAGGGGTTTGTTGTTCTGATGCGGCCTGACTGAAAGGGAAGGGCCCCTTCTGTTTCTATGCACCATCATTACACCCATTCTTTGTCAACTTCTCCTACCTCACCTCCTGCATCAGCCATGCTCTTTCACAAAGGCGTTTGTTTCAGGTGTCAATGTTTGCTATGCAGGCATCCCAAGACATCATCTCTAAAGTGTATAATTTGTTTGGTTGCCAAGCAGAAGAGGGAATACACTGTATGTGCATTAGCGAAACCTTGAACGCTGTTCAAAGTATGCTCAGTGTTATTGATCATGCTCATTGTTGAATGATTAGTGTTGGAAACTCAGGTGGCTGATTAAATTAATGTAATGTGAAGAGCCTCTTACATATCATGCATTCTGGGTAGTTGACTCGTTTTTCTATACATACTGTCATGTGTGTGGCTGCTAAGCTGCCGTTTGTGTAGCAATAGCTCATGTCGTATGGCTGACATGATAAAAGGCTTGTTGACCCCTTTACTTTTTGTCTAGATAGAGCTCAAACCCTTGCAAAATAAAGTTTAAAGGCATATAAGGCTAAGGTGATCTTATTTGATTCTCAATCCATTCCAAGTCTTCTGAGTACATCACATCCATCTTATTGCACTTTAAGCTGTTCCACTGTGTGCCACGGACTTTATGGTTTCTCTTTAAAGCATCCTGATGTGTTTTCTTTTACTGTACTCAGTACGCTGTGGAACATAGCGTTTGACATTTTGTTCTGTATAGGAATCCCGCTATAAAACACAATGGGCCGAGTCTGCCTCGTCTTAGATTAAAAAGGATTGAAGTTTGAGTGTGTGAGATGGCTACGAAAAAAGTAGCCTCAGCAACTTTGATGCTCCAATTGTTGAGAGTACAAAAGACTACACTAAATGTATGAGACATACTGTACAGTCACAGTCATGTTCCGAGAAAGACTTATTGTCTGCTGTGCAAATATGCTTGTTGCAATGTATATACAGTATATCATAGGCACTTTATTCATATGCACTCTATTTTATATGTGCTATGTGTCTTTATTCATTCCAAAATAAACAAAAACGAGCAAAATAATGTTTAGAAGTAACATTATCTTCTTAATGTATATCTTCTGTGTTGCAGAGCTATTTAAAGAAATGCCCAATATTTTAAACAGCTAGTCCCGGCCCGTCAAGTCTTGTAATACCATTTTGCACCTCAAGGAGTGATGTAAGTCTCTAGCTTCCAGTCTGCCCTCAGTTCAAAACAAGAAGAACGAACCAGCATTTGCACTTATATTTATAGCCTGCCAATATTTGGCTCTGCCTCCGATTAGATTTGACTTATTGCTCTAACTAATTATATGAAACATATGTATTTCCAGTGAATCTCTTAATTATACCATTATTGTGCATTGGAGTCAGTTCATACCGATTTAAACTTATTTTTAACACTGATTGCATTAGGAAGTTTGTTAATGTGTAGGCTAGTCTTCGTTAATGTTGAAGGCATATAAAACAATGTATTTTTGAGAAATATGTTCATTAGACCTACACCAACATTGTTCTGGTGAAATTAGTTTGGTCATGTGGGCTAGTACAAGTAGTTATGGTCTAATCTTCATTGATATTTTGCCAATGCACATGATACAGTAACCTAAATTGATTAACTTAAGTTAAGTAAACAGCATTAAATGCCAACAGGACATCTTGGTTGCTGCCTTAAAAGCATATACTGTTCTGTATAGGCATTAGTGTTAGCCTATTGTTTGGCTGTGGTTGTTTTCTTGTTAATATGGTCTTGCCCAAAACTGTAGCCTACTAACCACAGCCACATGGGACGATTATAAATCAGCAGTGTTGTGGACCGGCTCTCAGCCCTTCAGCAGTTTGGTTGAATTGTGCGTATTCCTGTTTTGATATAAAGGCCTAAATCACTTTAGTAGTCTACTGGGTTCTTCTGGTTATATACTGTACCTGGTTGCTGTTAAAGTAGACTATGTGTGGACACAGTAGTGTATTGACTGAAACAGTAGTGACAGGTGGAGCAGATGCTCTGAGGGGGAAGGTGGAGTGGACTACTTTTGGTGAAATGCTGCCCCTAATCGTTTTGAGCAGGTGGCAATTTAATACACATATTACCTTTAACCTATTATATTATATAATCAGGAAAACATTGTTATAATCAAGTGCTGCTCTTTTTGCTGTCTGAGGCAGCAATGTGAAAATAAATATCTAAATATTATTAATCAATGCAGAAAACATAATGAATGCATTCACAGTAGCCAGAATAACCACATATGTCATCGTTACCGTTTTGTAAATGTGTAGCAGGCATGGCATACATTTGAAATAAATGGCCATTGAGCAAATATGTGCACATTGACAAAGATTCTGCCACTGATATTCGTCTGACTTATAAAATCCCCATCTCGCGTCGTGTCCTCTAGACAGCGGACACATCCATTTTGTTCTTGTCGTCTTGAGCTATCTGTGCTTTCCTTGGAGACAGCCGCATCTCATCCTTTTCCCCGCTGGACGTTGAGAAAGACCCCTAATCAAAACATTTGTCTTTCTTTAGACTCACTGGGCCCGGTGAATGAGAGCTGACACCAGAGGGAGATGTATTTGTCCCAATCAGGGCTTCATCTCTCCGTGTCACCACCGGGCAAGTCTTCCATCGCGACAGGGCACTGATGAATCCGCCACTTAGCCTTGATTTGGAGGATGCGTTCGACACTGCCACAGTGCCAGGTTAAATCACAACGTGAGCGGCTCAGGCACGGCCATTACACGCAAAGCAGACATCCTGCAATCGGCATAAACACCACCGTAATGATCCCTGCCTTTCTAATTGGCATGTTACGTATGAATGTCAATCTTTTTTAGGAGCTGAAATTAATTGTTGAAATGTCTGGGATTGTGTGTGTGTGTGTGTGTTGGCATAGCAGAAGGGACATACACTGACTGTACTGTCCGGTGTACCTGCTCCACACAACAAACCACAGCAATCTTGACAGGTTGTAGGTTTGGTCCAAGGTTGGACTCCAGCTAATAGCTTCCAATACACATCTTATTGAAGTCCAGAAAACAGCAACTAAAGGGCCTGGCACATGAGCATTTCATGTACATACTGTAAAACACTCCTTACAGTTTTATAACAGACAGATGGCTTACCCTATGCCCATAACTACCACACACCTCTCATGGGTAGTTACTAGGAACCACCGCCTGCTAACAATACGGTAGAAGAAAACTTTATGATTATTAGTAAAACTGGTCAGCTCAGGAATGAGCCAGGTTACAGTAAAATATGTGCTGTGTCTCTGTTACTGTGTGTAATTTGACTTCATAAACACATCCTGTATACAGTAGATGGATATTTGCATGAATCAGTCCATCTGTGCCACATTACATTTAACGTCCCCTTAGTGTTATGTTGCTTCCATTCTCATTTGAATATGGGCTTCATTCTTTTACCTACTAACCACACATCCACAGTGACACACTGTATGTCAAATTGGCTATTGCCGTCTGTGTTTGATGTAATCTGAAACCACTGTAAAACTGAAGCCACAAATGTGTTCATAGTCTTGTGTGTCAGGATACGGTCGAGGGAGGCGGACCCAATTGCGGGAAGGAGAGGCAGTGGACAGGGAAAGTAAATAATA
>JAODLL010051839.1:0-19240 GCA_026546735.1 Forbesichthys agassizii
GTATCTCCCGGGGGACCCGGTCATAAGCCTTCTCCAGATCCACAAAGCACATGTAGACCGGAAGGGCATATTCCCAGTTCTTTCAAACAAACATCTCTAAAATAGTTTTTTAATTCATGTTGGTGATCCAGTAGCCTGGCTCCGCCCTGCTATTGCTCTCAGATCATTTATTTTACTGAGATTATAGTCTGGAAACCCTGTGAAACCCCTAGTGAAATGACATTTAAGTCAAGCGGGTTCCCAGAAAGGGTGGCAGTTGAGCCAATCAAAACAGTTGTAGCTACGCCGATTGGTTAAATGCTATCCGAGTTTCAGTATTAATGAGGGGAGGCAACGACACTTCCCAATGGAACGGGGCTGCAGAGTCAGACCATATTCACAAAGTGAATTTTGTGTCTGGTTACATCAGGCTAGTGATCCATTGCAACTGGACTCATATAAAACACACATCTCAACATGCACAGCACACATTTTATCACATGCACAACATCTCTTTTATAGTAATGGTATATGAACAGCAGGGTCAAAGCAGAACATTTAAAATATTTTATTATTTCCATGATGATATTTCCACTAAAATGTCTGGTTTGTCTAGAGTAATACAACATTATCTGCAAGTATACAGTGTCTGTCACCACAAAGTACATACCACTTGATATACAGAGACCTGTATTACTTTATATTTATGGACAGCCACTGAAGATGCCTACTAGAGATATTGCCAGTCAGTCTCAAAGCTGCTTTTATACGCTGTTGTCAGTATTGTGAGATGACAGACGAGTACGCTAATGTCTGCAACAGCATATCCTACATGTCAAAAACAAATGAAATATCAAAGTTATTGTGCTGCGTATCTATTAGGGATGGCACCAATACGATACTGAGATCGGAAATCCGATACTGACTTATATAGCTGGATCGGTATCGGTGACAATTTGACAGTTGTAATCTATAGGGCTAATCCAATTAAATTACTTTACACGCGTAGGTCTACTGTCAAGCATCAGCCATGTCTAACCTACCCAGGCCACACTATCAGCAGCAGGTTTCTAAAATGCATCTAAGTCCTAAACTAGAGATTGAATGTCATTTACTTTGCAACTTAACTTAAAACTTAATTTAACACTGGAATCGGATCGGTACTCTGTATCGGCTGATACCCAAGTATCTGTATCGGTATCGATATCGGTATCTGTATCGAGACTGAAAAAACTGTATCGTGCCATACCATCTATGAAGAGCGGGGACTTATAGTATATTTCGCCTAGCCCTGCCTCTGCATGAATTTCGATACAGGATATACAACACACTTTTCCATTTATTAAATACTATTACATCCTTTAAAAAGCCATGACTCTAACAGGTAGTCAGTCAGTCTCAGCCCCAATGCAGGTGCACTCTGAAGATTCATTATCAAGTGCAAGTTTCTTGATAAGCCCTTATAATGCTCTCATAAGCTGGAGGTGGGGTTTGCGTGGCGTGGAGCCCCTTGACACTACTGTTGCTCCAGAAGGACTCGGGCCTGGAGGGGCTGGCAGCCGGAGGGGGGCTTGCTGAGTGAGCCGACCCGGCCGAGGTGGTCAACGTCGGGGTACGAGGCAACGTGGTTTGGCTCCCCTCCTCTGCCTCTCTGGCAATCTGGCTGCACTGAATGAGCGGGTGGAAGGTGGAGGCTCTGAAGCTGGACTTGCGGCCCAGCGGGTCTGCCTGTTCCGACGGGGAGGAGCCCTGGCGGTGGAAGCTGAAGGCGGCACTGACCAGGCTGTTGTTGCTGCGCCGGTCATAGCTGCTGTTGCGGGTGAAACCGGGCCGTGCACGTGGCGAGCTGCGCGCCTGCCGAGGGGGGTAGCGCGTAATGCTAACAGATCCGGCCCTGCGGCGAGACATCCAGGTCAGCACTACGTAGACCAGGGTCCCCAGGACGAGGCCCACAGCCATAGACACACAGAAGGCTATGACCAGAGGAACTGGGGGAGATACAAGAATATGTTCTTATAAAATGAATACAATCATATTAACTAATGCAATCATTACAAAATATTGAATAGGCCAAATCTAATGGTGTTATCTGCTGTGAATGACAATGTCATCATATGCATCCATTCTATCTATTCTGTCAGTGGATAATATGCTTATGAGAGTTTGCTTATTATTATTTCTTGAGCTTCGGTTATTTATCTATTGTGCCATCACTGTGTGGAACATTAACACATAACATTAACACACATACATGCAAACACCATCCATCCCTAAGCAATGTCCATGATCCCTGGTGAAGGAAAGGGGTTTAGTTAAAATTAGTATTGTTGCCAGCATTGCCTAAAACCCTCATGTCACTTAATACCAAATGGAACATTGCCAACTCAGTATCTCCAAAATGGTACCACAATAGCCTGTCCCCTGCCATTTTAGCAATATAATACAATACAACAAACTGACATCTCATTCCACAGGAAAAGTGGATTTGACTTTTTTGTCTCTGCTTGGAAGCTGCAGTCCCAACAAGCATGCTCTTAAAATAAAAGAGCAATTCCACTGGACAACTGCCAGGGAAAACAAATCCATTTACTTTCAATAATGTTAGGTTTTATACAGTTTAGGTTTACATTGCAACCGCAAAAAAGAGAGAAGGGAGAGAAGAGAAGGGAAAGAGAAAAACAGACTGGTCAGACTTTGGAGTTCATCTGGAAAAGCCATTTGGGAAAAGTGCTGGAAAAAAAGAGCATATATTTTTTACAAAACGTTTATTTAAAAATAGCTATATTTTATAAGAGTGTGTCTCTGAAATTCCTCAACTACTGTGCATATTTCCAAACGTATTCAAACCCTAAAGTCTTAAAAAGAAAATAATAACACTGCCTAAATACACTACATCAAGAACATGGCTAAAAAGGGTAGTGCGTAAACAAAACTCACCAACATCAAAAGACTTAAGTATATCCAGAAAGAGATTTGTGTTGTTTTCGGCCATGACGGTCTCTGCTCTGTCAGGAAAAAAGGGAAAATTACATACATCCAGTCTTTACGTTGCCTCACTCTCTCACTTCCTGCCTTGTCTGCTCTCTCTTTTCATGTGTTTTCCTTTCTGTCTACATCCCCCTTTCTTTACTCTGTCTCTCACTTTCTCCCTCTCTTTCCCCTTCCTTATGTTCTCTGTCTGACATCCCCCTCCTCTCTCTCTCTCCCTCTCTCTCTCCCTCTCTCTGTCTCTCCCTCACTCACTCACTCTGTATGTTTGTCTCTCCACCACGAGGCACACAGGATTCCCTCCAAAGCTGGGACCCGTCGGCTCCCTTGTTTATGAAAGCGGAAACGTAACTGTCACGTTTCCTGCCTTTCTGCTTGAAATTAGCAACAGGACATGCTTATCTATCCAGGACAGAGATCCTGAAGGAGAAGGGGAGTACTTAAGGGTGTTGCTGTAATCATTTCCTCTACCATCATTTCCTTAAGGTTGATTAATATGAACCAGTATCACCCCTCCCCACCCCCCACCCCACCACAACTCTCTTGAAAACCCCTGTTCTTTATCATGGGACAGTCCAATGGATTTTTTTTTCTTTTCCCCAGTGTTTCTCACATTAAACCCACAGATTAAACCACAGACCACATGCGACATAAGGAGCTCTACAAGCTTCACTGAAAATTATAACCTTGAGGCTGAAATTTACGCTGAAAGCATAATCTCAGATGGCATCACTTTTGAATAATAACAATTTGTGCTGACATAATGGACACGGAGATACTATGTTGTGCTTCATTTGTCAAAACATCTTGTGAATGTGACTATCTGAGTCTGCTCTTATTTCAACAGTTTATTTTGTTTTTGTTAATAAACTCAGTTTTTCCATAGTGTGTGCCAGGTCAGTGGTGCCTGAATACTAGACGTCTGGTCCTTTTATATTTGGAGAGGTCCAGTGAAAACACTGAGCTTTGATAAGAAAAAAATGTTGCTTTAAAACTGTTTATTTTATTTATTTATATTCCTGAGACTCGGGACATAGTCGGTTCAAGCATAGCTAATCAATTGTACATTCATTTGTGATCCCGTTACTTGTTTTACACACATCCATCTATTAGTTTTTACTGTAGCATGCAGGAAGGAAGGGAAAAGGTTCATGTTGGAATGCCGCTGATAGAAGAGGGTTTTGGTCTTAATTTGATGACATAATTAGCCTTCATTTGACACGACTTCGCACACATTTTCAATGATAAACCATCCTTATCAGAATTGTTAGTTAACCGTAAACAAAAAGATGAAAATGCATTTTCTTTTTGATTAACTAAACCTATTTATTCACCAATTTCTACTACCTAGGTTCTATTAACAATTGCAGAAAGAACTGAGACTTCCTCTAATTGTTGGCCGTGCCAGCAATGCTACAACAGTGGTCAATGGTCTGTTGGCATATTGCATTCTTTATATTATTAGAATAATTGTATGAAGCAGAAATTCGTCCACACACAGGTGGAGTGGAGACATTGTTTAGAATAATTTAACTTGTAAATGTCTAAATGTCTAATGTTGATGTTGATTCTATTTCAAACATAACATTGCAGACAGAATCATCATTTTGCTGGGCTATGGGCTATACCAGACTTGGGCAAAGTCAGGATGCTGCCCTTTGAGACATTCTACTCAGCTCGCCCGGTACCAAGCATAAAAAAAAAAAAGAATACAACATAAAATTACTTGATATAAACTCTGAATGTTACTTTACTTACTGCTGCATAAAATAGTTAAAGTTAACTGTTACGTTTGATTATGAAAATTGTGTTCCAGAATAGCCTATATATGGATACAAATGCAAGTTAACAAAGTTTATGTGTTTATGTGTTAATGTTTAAGTTCTCTGACATTTTCAATGTTGCTCCCAAGTGAAAATAATTGCCCAACCCCGGGGCTATATCAAATTTGAAAGACTGCTGAACTATGGTTTTTGACCAGTAGGTGGCGGAATAGGCTACACCATGTTACTATGGTACATGACATGATCATACTCAGTAAAACAAACGTTTACTGTAGAAAGAACATGGAAACGTGGATCGAGCAGACTACTGTGTAATGCTAGGCAAGTCTAAATGTCGAATTCGATGTAACCTGCTCATAGGCGACTGCGTCGGTTAACGGTACACGAACATACGTTGTTATCAGAACAATGTTACAACTGCTTGGCTCTGCTATTGTAATTTAGCTATCTGCTGGATGAAGTGTGGGTTGACATGCGAGGCCACGAAGGGAACTTTCTAATAAGATTTCATTTTTTCATTTTTTCCAAAATTGCTGACTAGGTATTAGGCAGATTATTTGCTGGCAGTCTTGGCCTGAGCCCTCAGTGTGCTTCTATAAGATAAGAAAAAGGGATGTTGGATGAGGTGGGAAATGGGCTTTATATGCATTAAAGGGTTCCCAGTTGACACACCGCGGGCTTTGCTCTGCCTTTTCATTAGGTCTACTGCAGCAGGCTCCCTTTCTTTCCAGCTGAATCGGCCAGTCTTCTTGAGACTCGCTTAACGGTAGAGGTCATCTCAATCCATCGGCCTTGTAGAAATGTTGGAGTCAGCAGGCCATCCCTGCTGCAGTGGTCTATCGCACGCTGTTCCAGCTCATAGCTTTTATTTACATTGGCATCTGACTGACTCTGGGGTATAACCGTTCTTATATGGATAGCCTAAAACGGCTGCATTCAAATATGTGCATATGATAGTATTTTTTCAAAATTGTAATCAGAAATGTAATCAAAATATTTCTTCTCATGTCTCTCACTTATGTCTCTAGGACGGGCTATATTTTATTGATGGTGATGCATTGCCATAGATCGCCCGTGGTATATTGACTTTTGAAGCTAATCACGTCCATATGTAGCCTAATTATGGCTGTTTAATAGGTCTTCATTACTGTGCTTGGATAATAGGATTAAATCGTCTCTCAGCACAGATTCATTAGAGGGCCACCCACTGACTGCACCCCATCCCTGTTTATAGAAGATCAAACCACCTCAGGCTTCTACTGTTGGTGCTGTTTTAAAAGTGTTTTCTTTTACTATTAATATTTAAATGATTACACACATCGGTACACTTTTTCCTGATAGTGGGGGAAATCACAAAATGTATTCACTTGATTAGCCTACTGTGATCATATAAGTACAGTACAGTATAGTAGCCTACTAAGGCTACGCATATGAACATGTAATGTCCAGAGGTGTTCAGATGGTGCTGCCCCTCCCGTTCTATCTCACCGTGGTACGACTAACTAACCACCAGCCTGCTGCCATCCACATCCCCAACGCACTACAGCCAAACGCCACACTCGCATCACGCCATCGATGTTATGTGCACCTGTGTTTGTCATTAGTAGAGGGTTCTTTTGGAGCTTTCTTTTCATTCATTGTTGGTTGTATGTGTTTGAACATAGAGAGCCTATTTGGAGATGATATGCTGTACATCTTTATGCTATATTCCATGGTTTGTGTCTTTTTTTCACGCACTTACAACACACAACCCACTGCAGGACAACCCAAGAATAATCTGTACGAAGGGAGTTCTGCATTGTGACTGCCAGGGGTCTCAATCATAGTTCTATGAGCAGCACATCTCTTTTTATTCGTGCCCTGCATGTTCACCTCCACCGATACATCAAAACGCTTGTGGAGGGCCTGCAAGCAGTGATCATTTATCATCCCTCTTCTCTCCCACAGACCCCCCCCCCCTTCCTCATCTCCCACCTGACTGGACGGGGCTTCTGGCCAGACCACTGTGGGCTCCCCTTTCAAGCGCTCTCCAGAGATGATGAAAGGATTTGTCTAATGGGATTACATATGAAGTGTTCAGTGCCTTGTGGTCCATCACACCTCCTACAATTTGTACAGCAGCATTCATAGATGAATATACTGTTACAGTATACACTGTATTGTACTGCATATAGTATACCGTGTGCAGTGTGCAGTATACAGCTGCATTATTATATATACACCATATATACACTATACTGTACATACTCTATACTGTATACATAATATGCTGTATACAGTATATAGGCTACAGTATTATATATACACCATATATACACTATACATACTGTATACTGTATACATAATATGCTGTACACAGTATATAGGCTACATTATTATATATACAGCATATATACACTATACATACTGTATACATAATATGCTGTATACAGTATATAGGCTACATTATATATACACCATATATACACTATACTGTACATACTTTATACTGTATACATAATATGCTGTATACAGTATATAGACTACATTATCATATATACACAATATATACTGTATACATAGTATGCTGTACACAGTATATAGGCTACAGTATTATATATACACAATATATACACTATACATACTGTACACTGTATACATAGTATGCTGTATACATTTAGGCTACAGTATTATATATACCATATATACACTATACATACTGTAAACTGTATACATAGTATACATAGTATGCTGTATACAATATATAGGCTACAGTATTATATATACAGCATATATACATTATACATACTGTATACTATATACATAGTATGCTGTATACAGTATATAGGCTACATTATTATATATACACAATATAGACATTATACATACTGTATACTGTATATAGGCTACAGTATTATAAATACACCATATATACATTATACATACTGTATATTGTATACATAGTATGCTGTATACAGTATATAGGCTACATTATTATATATACACAATATACACAATATATACTGTATACATAATATGCTGTATACAGTATACAGTATATAGGCTACAGTATTATATATACATCATACATACTGTATACTGTATACATAATATGCTGTATACAGTAAATATGCTACAGTATTATATATACACCATACATACTGTATACTTATACAGTATATAGGCTACAGTATTATATATACACAATACATACTGTATATGCTATATACAGTATATAGGCTACAGTATTATATATGCACCCTACATACTGTATATATAATATTCTGTAAACAGTATACAGTATTATATATGCACCCTACATACTGTATATAATATGCTGTATACAGTATTCTGTATGGCGCATTATTTTTGTTGTGGCTGTGTGAGTTCTGCTGTCTTTAGGTGACGTACACACACCCACAGCCCCCTCCCTCCCCCCTTACAGGGAGCTCTGTGGGTATGTCATGGAAGCCGGCATCCCATTGGATCCCACGCCAGCGGGAGATGTGAGAGAACGGGCTCCTGATTGGACAGCAGGTGGCAGTGCACGACGCTGCCCGGCAAGCTGTCCTGCCTGCGGGAGTGAGCGTCTCTGAAGAGCGAGGGGAGGGCACGCACACAGGCACGCACACAGGCACGCACGCACGCACGCACGCACGCAACGCACGCGCTGTCACACATGTCGTCAGGAGGGGGAGGGGCTGGAGAAAGTGAGGGGATTGCAGGCATGCTGCTGTAACAGGGATGATTTAAACGCAGAGTAGCGCACACACACACACACACACACACGGACGGACTGTTTAAAGACTACGCTACAGGGACACACGTAAGTTTTGGGACCACCCCCTCTTCCCACTCGAGGATGACGAGACCCCTTTTTGGGGTGACCATCTTGGAGTCTCGGCGCACAACTTGAGCGACCTACGCCGGCGCGTGGCATGGCGTCACCCCGACACCACGGGCGCGCCGCCAGGGATATCGCCAGCGTGATGCAGCGGCTGCAAGGTACGTTCAGACTGCCCACTCACCCGCGCCGCGCTCATCCCGCAGCTTTGCGGTGCTTTTGGAGGTGACCTGGTGCTAAAGGCATGACACAGCAGAACACTCACACTGTGGTGGAATGTCATCGTCCTATTTGGTTGGCGCGGTATCTGCCGACGTCACTGGAACGTGTTACTGTGACTGTGAAAGGTTGTTTACTGTGTGTGTAGCACGCGCAGGTGCAGTACATATGTACTATCGAACGTGTTACTGTGACTGAAAGGTTGTTTACTGTGTGTGTAGCAGGCGCAGGTGCAGTACATATGTACTAATGATAATACTAGGTGGAAGCAGCGTGGCTGCCTTGTCATAGAGTGGAGGTGAACTGTTTGTTTGTGAGTTCATGAGGGTGAACAGGTGACCGGGAGTGTTTGTGTGCATGTGCGTGAATGCATACCGTATATGCTGTGTAGCTGTCATTTTAAACACAAGTATTTGTTTAATACAAATGTATGACATTGTTTTACAAGCAGATTGATATGGGCTTCGCAGAGGTGTGTTTGTGTGTGTGTGTGTGTGTGTGTGTGTGTGTGTGTGTTAAGATATCATGTAAATAACCAGACAAATCACAGTATGGCTGTGATGTTTCACCTATGTCAGTGAGTTTGTGTGCATCTGCATTAGTTAATGTGTGTGTGCATGGTACGTGTAGATAGCAATGCAGGCAGGAGCTAAACTAATCCCCAGTGGAGCTGACAAGAGCAAGTCTACACTGCTCTCTCAACTGTGCTATAGCAGCAGAAGTCTGCTGCCTTCTATCGGTTTTATACAGGCGTCTGTTATCCTTGTTCAGCATACAACACTGCAGCGAATCAAATGTAAGGTATTTTAGACTTGTAATAGGTAGGTCATCTGTTTTCTTTGTGTGCCTGTTTTACATTGTAAATGCATTTGATGTCGGCATTAGCACATATGTACATATGACCCACATTCACGTAAAATAAACCTTTAGCAGACTAATTGCTAGTAGCCTCTGGACTCTCTGTCACGTCTGCACTTGCAGAGAAGCAGGAAAGTCATGTGACTCTGGTGCTGAAATCCAATATGGCTGCCCCCGTTACAGCTTCTCTGTTGGCACTTTCTGTCGAAGCTGAGAGCAGCATCATCATAAAGTGTGAAGGTATAGGCACATCCTTAGAGCAACACAATGTTAGGGAATGTTTTTAGACGATTCCCTAGAGGAAATCTCTGGCATTACAAATGCAGGCTTACTATTGTGTATATTTCCTTGTATGGCAATCTATCTCAAAGTGAAGGAACATACTTATTTTGAAATCTTTCAAATATTAGCCTAGCTTATATTGTCTCTATATACATTTCCAACTGATAGGCCTGACATTAAGTAGGCCTATTTGAATTCCCATTGCTTTTAGGGTGGCACCAATAAGGTAGAGGTAGAAATACATCTACTTTATGCAATTTTCACCCAGTGTGGCAGCCTGAAAATAGAGTCATGACCGGTTCTTTTGGTTTGGGTGTGCTCACCGGTGGTGAAAGCTATATCTGCTTTCGCTATACTGTACAACGCCTTGTGGCTTATTTTATACAAAATAAATACATTGGTGCTGTGATTATCTTAACTGCCGTGCTGTATTTTTGATTCTTGTGACTTCCTACTTTTCTATTGAACTCGCCTTAGGATCTGCCCACAAATAATTTTAATTTGTAATGCTACACACAACCTGCAAAATGTGTATACCTGACTGCTATTTGTCTAAAAGCTAATTAAATATTTAACTAATATTTTAAAAGCTTTAATTATCAAACATCAAAGCTTTTAATTGATAACTAAAGTGTCTTCCATTATAATTATGTATGTATGTTCTGATGGGAATGAATGATCAGGCTAGCTAAAGAGACCTGTGAAATCCAATTAACACGACATTGGATTGGATGTCTCTGTCTCTTGGACCCTACTGTAGCTCTCTGGGGTGTGTGGGAACATCAACACATGCTGTATGTATCAAATATAAAGCGTATGTTTTCCTGAACATGGACCAGAGAGCCTTTCAGCATAGAAAGGCAGTGTTGCTTGTCCCCTGGGCGGGTGCCCAAGCCTGCAGTCATAGTCACAAGCCTAACCACAAATGACTTCTCCTAATGAAATTAGTGCTACATAGGAGTTGTTGTTCATTCGTGTCTTCATGGCTGATATAGCATCAAGTAACTTATTAAGCACAGTGTTTCTGGGGAAGTATTCCAAACTAATGTTTTCATCACTTAAGTGTTTAATATAACTAATGTACTGTAACTAAAATAAGTATAATAACTTAATAGATTAATCTATTAATATCCTCTCAAGCGGGTATGTTCTTAAATCAAAGCAGATATCAGATACATTGAAAGTGAATGTATTTTCTACAGGCTCAATTTGGACACGACATCAAAACAATCCAAACTTTAGCTCCAGTTTTGGCGCTCTGCTTTTCCCTGTCAACCTTTTTGTTTTGTTTCTTTCTACCTCTGTTGCAGTGAAAAAAACAGCAATTAGTGACACCATATGGCCGAGAACGGCGAGGCTTCTTTGAAGGCCTCCCAGCCCGAGCCCCTCCATATGTGCCGCGTTTGTTGTCCACCATTAATGAGGAAAGCAATCCGCTTGGTTTTGCTTTTCCCTTCTCTCACCTTGTTGCCTCTGCGGTGAGTGATTGAGGCAGTCCCCTCCGCCCACGCGTTAGCGTTCTTTTATCTGCTTAGCCGTCGGGTGCACAGGTTTGTGTAAACACGTGGGCGTGTCTGCCTAAGCTTTCCCTGTGGAGATAGAGTAATCCTGCATCGTAAGCCTATCACAATTAGTTAGCGAATTAGGACGATACAGTAACGCTGGCAATAGAAGCAGGCCTCTCACCATGCTATATATGTTTATTTGCTAGGATATAACCCCTTGAGATACATCATCTCGTTTAGTTACATTACTAACTAGTGGAAAAACAACATACAAGTCACACACACTAAAATAAATAAGATAGACAAAATAAACAAAACAATACAGTTCAATACACATCACACACCATTAAGTCAAACATACTGTATATCACACAGGTACATAAAAATTGGTTTGAGGGTTGACCAATGTATTTGTTTCTCCTTTATTAGATATTGCGTGACTTGTTTCAATGCAGAGCAACACTGGTATTGCACAGTGGGGAACTCTGTGGCCCTCGGAGGGTATCAGAGCACATCGTCGTGAGACAATGCAAAACTATGCGTGTGATGGGGATGGGGCGCAGAGACAATTTGAAGATCCTCATAGCGCCTGGGAAATGGCACGATTCCTCACAACTTGGCTCGGTGCCAGGGTGACATCCTGTTGCCAGGGGCGACATACCGGTCCGGCCTCCGCCAAAGAGGACGGAAGCAGACGGTCACCTTGAGCTGTGCCAGCCAGCCTCTTCCCTGTATGGTTCTGACACCCACCATTTATCGTCTCCGGCACTGGGCACGGTTCATCACGTGCGCACACCACACAGGCACAGCAGTGCACGTGTGTTAAAAATAGCTTCAATGCAGCCGCGCAGCACCCCCCCCCCACCCCCCACATCACACCACCGGGAGTCAGCAGTTCAGAGCTAGCAGTTAAACAGACAGAGCGCAGTCTTTAGGGCCCACCGCTCATTAAGGTGTGGCCATTACTCTGTCCCTTCGCACAACCGTGACAACGGCACCGTTGTGCTGTGGGCTTGCAGTGTGGGTCACGGCTTTATACGCCACCCCTCCCCTAGACTTGTCTTCGCCATTCCAGGCTGCCTTTAGCTTTATGACCCTGCGCTGTCATATTGGCTGTTGCGTGACAGCTTTTCTCTTTTTTTTTTTTTGCCCCTTGGCCTTATTTGAAATGTATACTTCAGCTTGTGCTGCAGCGATAGCACGTTATGCTTGATGCAGTGATTGTGTTAACCTACAACAGCCTCTCCATATTGCAAAGCTGTAGATTAAATCTCCTTTTATATGCCGATCAGAGCGGATTTGAGTGACACATCACAGGGTATGGTCACTGGAGCTGTCATCTGTCAAAGCGCTCTGTTGGAAATAACGGCATATTCCATATTTTCAGAGTTGTAGATCACAAGTCAATGCTGCTGAAGCAAATGGTAAAATGAAGGACGTCGTGGTTCAGAGGAATTTGAATTTATGCGTACGTTTACCAATTACCGGTATACTTAAGCTTGTGCCAGAAGGTCACCACATCATCAAGGCATTCTCCAGTCAGTGCCAAACCTTCACCTTGACATGCTTGAGGCATGATAAGCAGGACATTGTTTGCCTATAACTGTCTAGTATGTAGTTATGCCTCACAGAAATGCTACGTGTCCTTCAGAAAGGAGCCTAGTTGTCTGACACGCCCATGATACAGACTCCAGTAAGCCTTTTGAATTATCTTCTGTATCACCGTCAGCATAAATAAACGTAGAGCGTAGAATGTAATCAATATGAAGGTGCGGCAGGAATTCGCTACTGACGCAGGTGTTTTCAGTTTGATTCGGCATAGATTTTCCGAGCAAACTGCTAACAAAGAACCAAGCTTAAAGAAGATGTCAGTTGTCCTGTCCTACAAAACTGATATAGGAGGTGTGAAACGGAGATGTCAATCTAATGGGATCTGTACACACCCGCACAGTCCTGAGAAAAGGTAGAATCTGCTTCATTAAACTATGGATGGACGGGGCTATAACCAGAGGCTCCATTGTCACATCACAGTGTGCATCCATAGTTCTCCTGGCGTTTCAATTAGATTCTCAGATGCCGTGTGTTAGATTGAGGGGTGAGATAGGGCTTTGATGGACATGCAGAACAATGCCTCCACAGTTGAATTCAGACACCTGAGCTTCAACCACCGGGGGCCGTTATTCATCTACAGTCCCTGATACCTGAAATCTTTCACGTGCTCTTATCTTTCAACTGCAGACTGTCTCTGTGTGATGGGGCAGAGGCGTTTGTTTTGCCCCAGGCACCCTGTTTTGAACGGCAAAGGTTTAGAAGTGAAGGTTAAAGGGTTGTGCGCTGACCGCTGGTGGTCTCAGATCACCACAGACCTGGGTCACTGTGAATTTGCATTGGTCTTTTCCTGCATTTGCTTGTATCATGGTAGGTCTGCCGTTTCACACTAGAACAATTTCAGTATTTTTCACTTAACAAGAACAGAATTTGCATACCATTTCCTATACATTTCAGTATTTTTATGCCCTGTAAACGAAGACATGAAATGTTGGTACCATAATCATTTTAGCTAACAACAATATTACTGACCTCCCCATATCTGACCACAACAAACCCATTTTCAGTTGATAGCTCTGCTCAGTTTCCTTTACTTTTACTTTTCACACTTTTTATTTGTATCTTGTATGTCTAATATGTATGCCCCCGTCTTAGTCAAATGTTTTTATATTAGGCTGTTTTTATTTGTAATGTAAGATGTCCTTGAGTGTCTTGACAGACGTCCTTAAATAAAATGTATTATTATTATTATTATTTTTATAAAGGATAATGCAATAAAATCACCCCAGTTAGACTAGTTTAGAGGTATCTTTCTGTTTGGTTCTGTTCATGTAAATATAACTATGTACTGTGTAATATACTAATAGATGCATAATCAATGCATTATAAGAGAATAATAGAATCATTGTTGCTTTAAATGGTTACATGCAGGGTTTGCATGCCTTTATTTGACCCAGCTGGACGTCACCTCCAGACCTAAATAGTTTTATGCTCCAAACACACACACAAACGGTGCTTTCTATAATACTTGCAGAATGTTACTTGAGACAGAGAGCAAACATTAATGTATATAACATTTAAATGAAATTAAATGAAATGAAATCGGCACCTCACACACGCACACACACACACACACACACACACACACACACACAACCTCTCCCTTCCATCGTTCTCCAACTGGCACGGCACCAGTATATTGTGTATTGCCGTGCAGGCTAGCACAACTAACTGAATTACCTGACAGTTCACTGTAATATACAGCATGTTGACGTCAGTCCCTTTGCTTATCTCTGCTCCATGGGATGTGTGGCTGGCAGCTGAACCTGGATGAAGAGCTTAGTCTGTCTGGCCCACTGTTACTGTGCCGACTTCACACACACATGCACGCACACACACACTCTCTCTCTCTCTTTCTCTCTCTCACATACAGACACACACAGAGCAAGACATTTGAAAATGTATTAAAGAGACTTTGAGAAGAGATGGGTCAAATTATAAGACACCAAAACCAATTAAATTACTGCATTACTGTAATTACTGTAGTTCTTTTAGTCTGCGTTGAAATTGTAGTTATTGCAATTTACAATTGCACAATTGCACACACACACACACACACACACACACACACACACACACACAAACACATACACATTTTTACATCCGTCCAGTTTCACACAGTACTGCAAACATTTCATCTAACCAAACTGAGCCTGTCTAAGGCTCTTAGTTCGACTGATATGACCTCTGGTGCGAATAGAGTCAAAGTATTAGCAGGGGTTATTTGGAGGGGGTGTGTGCTGTTTTAATCTGTTCTCTGTTGGTAGAATCTACTTAGCTGTTGAAGGGGCTCTTTAAATTAAAGCAAGAATATATCTGTCTTGATTTTATTTAGGTCAGGGTAGTGACTTATATTGCTATATTTCACTATCGCTACCCAATATGCTTCAACTGTATATTTTAGATTCTATATTCTATACGGTATATTTACTGTAGGCCTATATTTGAATTTTAATATTTATTAAGATTGTACTTTATAATCTTATGCTCTATTGTCCTCAGCACATTATACATTCCTCGTAGGCCGACTGCAAACCTACTTGGCAAATAATTCTAATGAATCTTTTTAAGGATGTTAACATTGTGACTTTTCTCTCTTGATAGATACATCATATGGGATGTATTCCTTTTGTTAGTTTTGATCTGGACCCTTAAATGAAGTCTGCAGGTGCACCGATTGCTTTTGTTTGGTTTGTGACTTGCGTGTCAGCGCCAAAGTGCTTTTCTATGCACATCTGCTGCTCAAACGGGGACGATGGTGCTCAAAAGGGGAAGTGAGTTGTTTTGGTAATCATTTTGACTTGTTCCCCCTTCTTTGCCTTCTTTAATGTGGTGTCGTTATTGCTGAAATGTAATTAGCCATGCTAATGGGCTGGCATTTGGACTTCCGTCACAGCACTTATGCTCAGGCTGGAAATAAAACAGCACTGCAAATGGGGAGGGATGTGGTGCATGGCGTGGGAGGGGGCATGAGAGTTTGAGTGCGGGGGGCTAAGGGGGTGTTAGCAGGTATGAGGGGCAAAGTGGTCGGCCAGCAGTGCAGAGGATGTGTGTAATGTGTGGTGCTTTTAATTGAGAGGAGCGCTTAGCGCAAGTACTGGGTGAAAGGTGTGTGTGTGTGTATGTGTTTGTATGTGGGAGTGTTGTGGTGTGTGTGTGTGTGTGTGCGCGGCAGTGCGCGTGTGTGTGTGTGTGTTCATTAAACCATTATGCTTGTTACATTTTTAGAAATTACTTTCTCAATAAGCATGTGTGTGTATGTGTGTGTGTGTGTGTGTGTGTGTGTCTGTGTGTGTGTGTGTGTGTGTGTGTTTGTTGTGCAGCTACGTTACTGCCATAGTGCCTCAGTAGTGGAGACTGTAACCTTGTGTGTGTGTGTGTGTGTGTGTGTGTGTGTGTGTGTGTGTGTGAAGGAGGAGCTTTCTGTTCCCGGCCCACCTATAATCTTCTCTGGTGATTTATGGAGAGGATCATTAGCAGACGAGAAGATGGATCAGTGATGCTCAAGTGCAGTGCAAGGTCTTCTGGGAAATCACAGACTTAGCTCACTTGTGTGTTGTGCTATTCCTAAACTGAAGTTTTCTTCAGTTTAGGTTGATTATCCCTTTACTTTCTTGTCCTATATTTCATATGCCCATATGTCTTTTCTCTCTAGCACTTACCTATTATGTTTCAAGGTCAGCATGCCCACAATATTTCCTTATCCACTAGGAGGCACTGTGTCTCCACATTGTGCGGTTAAGAGCACAAACCCTAACATCCTCCGGGTGAATCGACAGCGAGATGATTCCAAGCGGCCTATCCCACTCCACCCTCTAGGAAGCTGTTAGTTTTTCTCTTTCATGCCTGAAAAGAGCCTCTTTCCTCCCCGAATACCCCCCCCTTCCCCCCCGATGCACACACCTGTGTGAAAACTGGGCCTTGACCCAGATCCAACCTCCACCACCGCTGAGAGTGTTCCGGTGTAGTGTGGTGCCGCCAGAGGCGCCGTAGGGGATCTGGGGCCAGACAAGGTTTAGTCTCATTCATCACCCTCCCCTTTCTTTTTCGTACGCTTCCAGCTAGGAAGTCCCCAGACATTCTTTTCTCAATGTATGACGCCTCAAGGAATCTTACTTTGTCTTGCATGTAGACGTCTCTGTTTCTATTTATTTGATTGTGTCTGTCCTTGTTTGTGTTTGTAACTGCATGTGTGTGCGCGCGCACACGTTTTTGTGTATGTGTGTTGTTTGTGTGTGTTTCTTGGCAAACTTTGTAGACAAAAGCATAATAATCTCCATGAATCCTCATAGTAATTATTTGAGCTACGCATGGAAGTTTACTAATACAATTTGGTCGTTAAACAGACGCTTTTATCTAAAGCGACTTATTTTAAGCTTCTTTAGGCTTTAAAGCTTTGAACAAATACAGTATAGTCTGGTGAGAGGTTAGGGTGTGGGTTCAATCCCAGGTCTATCAGTAAGCATACTTGAGCGAGATCCCTGTTCCTATCTACTACTTCAATTAATTAGACAGGCTTATAAAACATGAATGTACAGTTGTTGATGTTGTTGAGCTCTCTGTGGTACTTTGATGGGTTCAGCACCATGGCTAGCTCCTAAACACCTCACTGTCAGATATTGAGTTGTATAAGCTTGGCACTTCAACAATAATTAATCACACACCAAAACACCTGTCAGCTTGACGAGTGGATAAAGAAACAAAGTCAACCTGCACTCACGGGTCAATACGAGCTATTCACTTCCATCAGTACAGTGCTGGCTTTGTCCAGTGCTGCTCATGCTACAGTATGGCATGTACAGGACAATGGATCTTTGTTCTTTCTGCAGCATTAGCGTTTAGGGGTTATTATTGGTAACTCTGTGGGTGAGCGTGCATCACTTAGTAAGTCTGCATACCTTCTGCAGGAAAAATTGTGTGTTTATCGGAGAGAATGTGTGTGTAAAGGCAATGTATATGCTAATGCTAATGCTAATGAATATCCTTTTGCTGTCGCCCACTCTGCTCTCTATCAGATGCTTGTGTTGATGGCAGCATGCACACACGCGCACACACACACACACACACACACACACACACACACACACACACACACACACAAATAAACATACTTTTAAAGGCCAGAATGCTTGTTTTAGAGGCTTATGACAGTACAGTCACCGGTGACATGAACATTTGCAGGGACTTGTGAATCCGGTGTGATTATCAGCAAACAGACAGATAGCGGATGATAGCTGCCATCGGTTATTGATGACTTTCATAATTAAAATCCTTTTACGGGAAACCCACAGAACAAAAGAGAATTATCGCAGAAATGATGAATGGGTCCTTTCTTCTTTATGGCTGATATAACACACACACAAGCTGCTCTGCCTTCAATATTGCTTTCCAGAAAACCGCCTCTGAACACCGTTTTCAAAGAAGATCTTTTAATATTGTCTAAGCTAGTCCAGACTGTCTGTATACATGTGTGAATGTGTGTGTGTGTGTGTGGGAGGTGAAATAGACTAGATAAAGAGAACAGGACAGGCAGAAATGGAAAAACAAATCAGACAATCTAAAAGATAAGAGGTCAGCAAGCCACTTTGTTATTGTAGCGGTGGAGGGTTCATTTGTCCCTGATTTGAGTTTGCGTCTAACCTTGCCCTTAGTCGCCCGCCTAGCGCTCTCACCTCTCCCAATTGGTTGATGTCCTTGGGGATGCTAAAGGAGCAACATGTGTCAGGAGATGAATAAGGGGCACTTCAGCTGCTTTGAGGGTTGCCATATTCTCTTTTGATCAAACCCCTTCATTAATTTTATGCACCTGCCTGGCCTGGTTAAAACCATCTTGACTTTCTAAGCTCCGCCTCTACAATTGGCTCTGCTTTACATATCTGGGAACGTTCAATTGAAAACCGTTCAGCCATGCAGTGCCACTGTCAATAGGTGTCAATCACACCATTAAAGTTATTCAACTGTGCATGTGTAGATGACTGGACCACCTTCAACTAATCAGAAAACACAAACTGTTTGCTGCTCTTCCATCCATCCATCCATCTTCTCCCGCTTATCCGGAGTCGGGTCGCGGGGGCAGCAGCTTCAGCAAGGGACTTCAAACTTCCTTTTCCCAAGCAACATCAGCAAGCTCTGACTGGGGGATCCCGAGACGTTCCCAGGCCAGTTTAAAGATATAATCTCTCCACCTGGTCCTG